>JAGVVM010006231.1:0-16902 GCA_019149425.1 Psidium friedrichsthalianum
TTTCCACACCTTGTAATCGAAAATTTCGCTTTCTTGGGCCATTGCAATTTCGGGTTTGGTTGCATAAACATTATTGCTTTGGTTTGGCGCTTCAAATAGAACCTCATGTAATAATTAGACCCCATCAAACAAGTAGGTCAGGTCACGCAATTCAGGGGCAGGTAGAAAGAAAACAGAAAGGAAAGAAGAACATGGCGTTGTGTTTTGCGTCCCAACAAAAAACCCCCCAACTTGGACTCGTTTAATCCATTTCAATGGAATTCAAAATTAGCGGTGGGGGTTCGTGTTGCTCAATCCCGACACATAATAAACCCATATTCCTAATCACTTTCGATTTAATCTAATTCCAGAAACAATTTCATTGCCCAAATCCTGAGGAGAGAGACAGAAGAGACCTGTGGCGAGAGTGAGGGAGTTGAGGACGAGAGATATAAAGTAGAAAGCAATAGAAAGAAATAGAAATGGGTGGGTTAGTTAAGTCTATGCAATATATTGTAAATCCATTTTGTATAATCCTTATGAATTTATGACATATTTAACACTCATATTAAATTTAAACCTATTCATAATCAATTTATTAAATATAATTAACCCATATAACAGTAAACTTCATTATATGTGATCGTTTTTCCATAGTATATATAATGGGAGAATTAATTTATAAGAGAAAGTTAATTTATGATCAATACTTTGACAGGTAGTACGGTCCTCCCATTCACTTGCACTTCCCTATTGGATTTATAAGCTCTGTCTCTTTCTGGGGGCTTTGTCTCCAACCACGAATCGGTTTCCGGTACCTAGGAACTTCTTCTAGCTTAATCCAAGTGCACATTGGCCATGAAAGCTGCGATGGTCGGACACGTGCAGGATCGTAAACCCCATCCAGCAAGCTTACACGCCCTCCTAAGGGTTAACCGAGCAACTTCTATTAGTCTTGTAAAAGCCTAATTTTTAGGGAGATTAGCATGTGTTTTGGGGGAAAAGGAGGAAAAGAGAGTTGACAAGATTAGGCAGCATTTCTCTCTTGTATATAAATCATCCTAAGCAAAAGGAAATGGTAAAGGAAACTTGATTAGTAGCGTCATAATTGTTTTACATGTGGAGCACAACAAGTTTGACAAACTAGAATTAGGATTAGCAGTATGTAATCCTTGTGCTTCGATTGATTAGGTCTATTGAGTATCTTACGATTCTAGAAATATAATTGTGGCGTGTTACGGCAAGAAACAATATCTATTTACTATACTAAAAGATTGAAATAATTGCCGCCACAAGTTTTAAACCTATTGTATATAGCGGACAATTCGGTCTTAACCTTTTAATTGTACCAATTTAATTCTAAATATTTTGATAATATGTCAATTTAGTTCTAAACCTTTTTGAGATTTTGCTACTTAGTCCTAAACTTATCATTTCCATAGTTGGCAAAATGACCACACTAACAAATTATCAAAATATTTAGGGTTGAATTGAAAAACTTCAAAATGTTTAGGACTATATTGAAAAATTATCTAAATATTTAGAACCACATTGGCACGAATTGAAACGTTTAGGACTGAATTGACCGCCATAAAAATTAGGACTTAGGACTTTTTGGACTTTAAAAATTTTTCACTTTAAAAAATTATTCTAGTTCATCAAATTAATCTGAACTTCATTACCCTCCACTTCCCTTCCTCTTAGCTTTCTTTGCCCTATGAGAAAATGCACTTTTCTCTACTATATAGAAGCAACTCGGTAACAAAGGCTAGATATTGACATCTCCGGTTCAATTCCGATCAAACCATTGAAGCAACCCCCCCCCCCCCCCCCCCCTTTGTTTTTATATTGGAGACGGTGGGAAGATGATTAGGCTCATGAAAGACTAAAATAATAAATTTAGACACGAGAGATTGTGTGAACCCTAACTCTCATATAATTTTTAGGGGAGGGGACCCTGTGAGATTAAGGTTTCCCATAGAAAGAAGAGGGCAATCATTTAAAATTATCCCTATTGCATGGCACAATCCACATGTGCTGTTCATATTAAAATCTGATTTTCATTTGATTAACTGGGGGAATGTGTAGGTGTGAGCATATAACTTAAAAGATTCGGTCCACTTTGGATGCGCCGCATTAGTCAAATGGAGTTGGTTGATTGAACATCAAAATGAGGAAAATGGGTTGAGTTGTTGGGCTGGGGAAATACATATATAAATTCGGATTTGACTAATTAATTTTGTCGTAGAAATGTTTGGCAATGTAGACCTTGAGTAGCGTTTGGATATCTTTTTACCTAGAAGATGATTTGTATAAAGACTTTGAAATCTGGGTGCATAGCAGCCGACAAAAATCTATTTTACAATCTCCCTCGAAGATGTCTTGACGAGGACTTGACGGGTGCGTTAACGTGAGCAAACAATCTTACATTAAGTTTTACAACTAGAAATGATATTCAAAACCCATCCTTATCTAGAGTCTCATTATAAACGGATATGATCCCTTGCAATATCTACTACACCACCCTAATTTTTTTTTTCAAATTACCAAATTTTCTTACCAACTTGCCAATGTTAATTTGCAATCGCCTATCATGTCAAATTATCGACCTTAATTTGAGTTATAATTCCTACTCGGTCTTATTCTTTGCAATTTCCCCTTTTCGCAATTACTAACCCATATTCAGCTCCATGATTTCTCATTGTCTTCAAATTTACCATCTTTTAAATGGAGTAATCAACCGCAATTTTTTTTTTTTTTGGTCTGACCTACCAACGGTATTTGATTCACTATATTAATTGGGTTACTTCCAAACTGTCAACTGTCGTCGTAATTAAGCGAGGAATTTGTCCTTTGCGTGCGGACGCAGCATCACACGACATTGCCGCACCCAAACCAGAAACGACACCGGAAATCGACAAGTCAAGTCAACCATCATCTCCCCCACTCCTCTCTCTCGGCCCGGCCGTTTATCAATCCTCCGAAGGTCCAACCATGCCTTCCTCCGCCTTCTCCGCCGCTGCACCGTTGGGTAGCGGCCTCCTCTGACGATGACGGACGCTCTCTGCTCGCTCTCGCTGCTCCTCCTCCTCCTCCTCCTGACGACCTCCTCCACCTTCACCACCGTTTCTCCATCACGCGCGTGCGAAATGGCCACAGTTGCCTCCACTCCCTTGCTCACCTTCCTCGAGCGCCTCCAGGAGACTTCCCTCGCCACCTTCGGGCCCCGGAACTTCGATCCCAAGCTCTACGTCGACCTCTCCCTCAAGTCCGACCTCAAGACCGTCGAGCGAGCCTTTGCCGACCTCCCGAAGTCATCCAACGGCTCCGTCTTGGCCGGGGACTTGGAGAAGTTCATAGCCGTCCACTTCGAGGGCGCGGGGGGCGATCTGGTGTCCGCGCATCCGGTGGATTTCGTGCCCGAGCCGGAGGGGTTCTTGCCCCGGGTGAAGAACCCGGCGGTGAGGGCGTGGGCGCTCGAGGTGCACGCGCTGTGGAAGAACCTCAGCAGGCGCGTGGATGATGCGGTGAGGGAGAGGCCGGATTGGCACACCTTGCTTCCCCTGCCGGGGCCGGTCATTATTCCCGGTTCCCGGTTCAGGGAGGTGTATTACTGGGACTCTTACTGGGTCATCAGGTCATTTCTTTTCCATTTTTCGCTCTTTGATTTTGACGTTTCATTTTGGTTGATGAACTTGCAAGTTGCAGTCTCCTTTAATAGTGTATTTTTGGCTTTGGTAATTGGTACTAAAACGAGGCATGGATTAGAATCAGTAGTGCCAGTCGCCAAATTTCACATAAGTAGCCAGACACGTGATTTGTTTGCTTATAGATATGTTCTTTGTTGGGACCATTAGCCGGAAGATGACAATGCATAAAGAAGCTTGTGTGAGCATCAAAATTTGATTTCATAGGAGTAATGTTAGCAGTCCATGTGCAGGGGCTTGTTAGCTTCTAAGATGTATGGAACGGCAAAGGCAATTGTGACCAATCTTGTCTACCTCTTAGAACAATATGGTCATGTTCTAAACGGTGCAAGGGTCTACTACACAAACCGGAGGTAAGTGCTTCTCAGTCATGTAAATATGAGTTTATCCTCTTCATTTGTGAAATGAGGTCTTTGTTTTATTTGGAAGTTGTTTAATGTGGTTTTTTTCCACATACTGCCCTTGGATGGATCTCATTAGGACTAGCCTACTGCTTCTGTGGATTACTTGTTAAAAAGATGCCACCAATTCTACTGAAGTTCTTCAAGGCTACGTTTTGTGTAATAGTTGTTCTACTCAGATTCATAATCCAAGTTCCAATTTTTTTTGTGTGTTTTCTTTTTTTTTTTTTTTTTTATTGATCGTCTCATAAGTTTGTGATTTTGAAGTTTGAGTTACATCTCATAAGGTGTGTCGTGCTAATGGTTTGAAGTTTGAGTTACATTCTGGGCTACTTTTTGCAGCCAACCTCCCCTTCTGAGTGCAATGATTCGTGCCATATATGAAAGGACACATGATGTGGAATTTGTCATGAAGTGTCTCCCTGCTCTTCTGAAAGAGCATGAATTTTGGACGTCAGGTATCACAACATCCTTCACGTTGATGTTTTGATTAATATGCATTGTCCCTATCACCATGTCCGTGCTTATTGCACAGGTCTTCATCAGATCACTATCCAGGACCCTCTAGGTAGTCATAATTTGAGTCGCTACTACGCAATGTGGGATAAACCGAGGCCTGAATCTTTCACAATTGTAAGTCTTTCCAACTCGGCTATCATAAAGTATGGTCTGCTATCTGAAGCAAATCTAAACCTTATGAGTAGCTGTTCACTACCCATTTGACAGGACAAGGAGTCTGCTTCAAATATATCAAGTACTTCTGAAAAGCAGAAGTTTTATCGGGAAGTAGCTTCAACAGCTGAATCTGGATGGGACTTTAGTACCAGATGGATGAGGTAGTTTTGCATTAGCAATCTATCAGTCTAATCCTTTTTGTCTGCTTTCTTGGATAGTTCGGGTTTATATTATGACCCAAATTTTCAGTTGTTATTCAAAGAATGGTACTTGTCTTATTGTTTGCTGAGCTTTAGTCAGTTTTTTTAAATTCGTGGACCCAATTTTGAACTGTTAATGCCAAGTGTTAGATTTCCCTCCAACAAGTATGTTCTTGCTTCTATTTGCTAAATTGCTGTGAGACCATTACATCCTCATGCCTTAGACCAGCTTCTGAAATTTTTTTCGTCGTGTCTTGCTCCTAAGCTTCTGCTTTCACACACACACAAATATCCTTTTGCTTTGGAAATGGAAGAATTCTGATTTTATAATGTCGTTCTTTTGTGCAAAAAGCAATTGTCCTGATATCTGCATGTGAGATGTTTCAGTCCTCTGCTATTTAGAGGGTATGATATAGAAGAGCACAGATCTATTTGTGCCCTATAGTTTGGTCATTATTGAAACAATAGAAGATAACAAAGAGCTTTGCATAATGAAATTTGACATGCTAGTGTAATTCCTTCTTGTTACTTTTTATAGCTAACAAAACGCGTAAACTCCATTTGTCTTTATTAGGAATCCTAAGGATATTACGACACTGGCAACAACATCAATTATACCGGTTGATTTGAACATATACATACTAAGGGTATGGCAATGCCACTCTTTAGTTGCACTTGAAATCCCTTATCAATCGATCATCAACATAAGGAGTTATCTGGAATGTGTTGGTTCAGATGGAACTTGACATATCCTTCTTTGGAAAAGTTGCTGGGAATCATAACATTGCCAAGCACTTCTTAGAAGCTTCAAAGGCTAGAGAAAAGGCTGTCAGCACCGTTTTCTGGAATGGAAAGATGGGACAATGGCTTGATTATTGGCTTGGCGATAGCAGTTCATGCATGGTATTATATGGGCTATAAATTATCTGTATATTCCTTGGTGCGATAGCATTGTGATATTCAACCTATTCCTGACAGGAAGGTCAACATTGGGATGCTGCAAGACAGAACGAGAATGTGTTTGCTTCAAATTTCATACCTCTGTGGATCGATGTGTTCAATTCAGGTTTGTTGCTTGCTATAAACATCCTACTGTAGTCAGTCTCATAAAAGTCGAGCCCTTCTCAATTTTATGTCAGAGGTAGTCCCTGAATTTCATCTCCAATTTGCGTGTTATAAGCACTGGTCAGGGATGTTTGATTTGGGGAGAGAGTTATTAGTTGTTGATATCATGTCATGTTGCTCGGGTTGATTAGTAATGAATAGCTGTTGCTATGAATGAGATGCAGATAAGAATTGGTAGAGAAAGTTGCCAAGAGTTTACGGAGTTCAGGTCTTCTCCATCCTGCTGGGATTGCGACTTCATTGACAAATTCAAGCCAACAATGGTTAGTAGCCAATTTGACATTTGGACTCTACTTGGCCAGTTTTCCGATACAAGATGGGGACAAAGATGTCATGTGAAGGTGCTATTTAATTTTCAACGGTTGGACTTGTATATAAATGCAGGGATTTTCCAACGGCTGGGCCCCTCTGCAGCATATGATAGCTGAAGGCCTGGCTAGATCTGGGTCTAGAGAGGGAAGGTCTTTGGCGGAAGACATATTCATCAGGTGGATAAGGACCAACTACGTTGGCTACAAGAAAACTGGCGCTATGCATGAAAAGTATGATGTGGAAAATGTGGGGAATTCGGGGGCGGTGGTGGAATATATACCTCAGGTATGTCTATGTCACCTCATTAGGCCTACTGATGAAGTATTTCAAAGGTAAGGGTTGATGCTTGTTGTTCTTTTTTTGGGATTACTGGCAGTGGCCATAGCTTACGCAGCTGCTCGAAAATGGCATGTATGTGCTTTAATCTGATCACAACTTCGCCTTCATGTTGTGCAACAGACTGGTTTTGGCTGGTCGAATGGTGTCGTGTGGCTTTCCTGGAGGAGTTTGGATGGCCTGAAGACGAAAGATATACTGCCAGTGAGAGAATAAGCCTGTCAATATGAAATTGGACGTTGACAGTGTGAAGTGTTCTTCCACTATGATCTGAAATTTTGTGGGATTGCTACCAAATTGTTTTAAAATTTAAGCTAATGAATAAAGGTGTAACAATTGTCTCTCGCACTGCCGCTCTGGTAGCTTTTCCTGGAAAAAATAAAAATAAAATCCCAAACCGTAATCCTCTCCTTTGGAGCGACGATTGAGCTCCACCATTCTCATACAAAAACCCCCACCCCCTAGACCTCTATCTTCTCCCTCGACCCTCAATCCCCAAACACTCCACAAACCTAGGCCTCACCCTTCGCCAGATCCACTACCTTCTCCTTATCTTGCCTTCTCCTGCAGCATGGAATCTCCTCAACTCTTCTCCGATCTGGTGTGCTGAATCTTCAAAGAGGCAGCTGGGTACAAAAAACCTGCGAGAATCATGGAGCAGAACCGCCATCAGGAGATAAGTATGACTGCCCATGTAGACGCTTGGGTCATTTACGGACCAGAACAAAAAACGCTATTGTTGATGATGTGGTCACGGAAGCAAGTTTAGAAGAACGAGAACGATCCTTGTTTAGCTGCCTCTATGGCAATCCCACAGTGAGCTTCTAGGCCTTCCAAACTATAATGATGAAAGCCTGAAAATCTAAGTAGGTAAAATGCACTCATCCTTAACTAGGGCTTATCTCCTTCGTCTTTGATAGTGTCAAAGAAAGGAACAGGATTCTTGCCTCTGGCCGTTGGTCCTTCTCTCACCACTTACGGGTGCTCAGACCCTAGGAACGCATCACCTCCCCCAAAATCCTTATCCTTCAACTCTTGTGCTTTCTGGCTTCATATCATGGGTCTCCCTGTTGAGGGTAGGAAACGTAAGGCCATTCATAGTATAGCTGAGAAAGTAGGAAGAGTAGTAAAAAACTAAAGTGGAATCCAAAGGATATGCTGCACTATCAATCTACAAGGCCAAAGTGTCCTCTACCTCTTTAGCCTTTAGAATCTGGAATGATTTACAATTACAAAGGAAAAGAACCATGGCTGGATTTTTGCTTCGAAAGACTACAATATGTTGCTACTCGTGTGGTAAAATCGGACACTTGCCTAGAATTGCCCCAAAATCCCTTTTGATGGGGAGTTCTTCTCTATGAATAATAATCTTCTTTATGGACCCATGACTCAAAACTGAAATGAATTCGCTTAGCCCCTTTTGGAAAACTTTCTATGGGTCAACTCTAGAAAAGGTTTTGGAAGAGGAGACTATTCTCAAGACCCAAGATTTTCAGGGCTCCGTCAATACTGAACATAGAAAAGGTAGTGAGGGAAAGAAGAGCTGTCTATCAAAAAAAAAAAGGGAGGAAAAAGAAAAATGAGTGACCTTGAAGCTTCCACCCCTGACTGTGAGATCCTCTTTGACAAAAGGGCGTCTAATGCTAGACCCCTTTTGCTAGAACTCCCTTCATTCCATCCAGACAAAGCTACCCAAAAAAAAAAGCTAGATTCAAGTTAAGGCTCGGAAATGAAAAAAGGAAGAAAAGCCTCTATGTACGAAAATCAAAGACCTTAAATTTGTTACTGTATGAGGCAAAACTCCTCGAAAACCTGTTACTTTAGCTTGAGAATTGGCAATACGGGCTTGCTGTAATAAGCCATCAGCTCACAAATGAGTTTACTGGCGTGAAACTGTCAAGAGCCAGTGGTTTGGCTTTACTATTGAGGGAGGAGGCAAAAGTAGAATTAATTTAGCCACATGAACTCATTGATATTCATTATGAAGATCCCACCCTGAGAATCCCTTTAGGGTGACCTTTGTCTATGCACCAACTACATAACAGGCAAGATTCAATACTTAGGACAACATTAAACAGCTCAAATATGTAAGTAACCTTCGTTGGATTTGGATTGGAGACTTTAACGAAACACTTTATCAATGGAGAAAGTGGGTAGAAAGGAGTCAGATAATTATCGTACACAACTTTCAAAGAGCTACTTGAGTCCTGCAATATGATTGACTTGGAAAGTAAGGGTTGCATTTTCACCTGGTCAAATAATAGAGAGGAAGGAAATCTAGTGAAGAAAAGTTGGACAAGGTTGTTTGTATCTTGATTGGAGAATCACTTTCCCACTTGTGGAGGCCTTTGCTATACCTATAATAGGCTCGTATCATTCACCCATCCTTTTATTCTAACCACTAAGAAGGCGAAAGGGAAAAGGTCTTTTAAGTTTGAATCATTTTAGTTGGAAAGTTAAGATTGTAGTTGCATCATAAAAGAGAAGTGGGATGAATTAGAAAAGGAAAGGACTGCATTAGCACACAAAATTAAGAAATTCTCAACTGCCCTGGAATAGTGGAGTTAAAAATGCTTCCCAAATACAGAGATAAAATTCAAAACTGAAAGAGGAGCTCATTAGGTTGACAATGACCATAACGTGCTATGCAATAGAAACCTTCAGAGAAAGATTTCTTTACAGATTGAGAACTTATGGAGAAGAGAAGAGATGTATTGGGGCTTGAGGTCAAGAATAAATTGGTTGAAATAGGGGATAAGAACACAACTTTTTCATGCCACCACTATCCAAAGGAGAAAATGCAATATAATCTCGATGCTGAAAAAGATTGAGGAGACACTTGTCCATTTTGTACGGGTCAAGACAAAATTTTTCATCAAATTAAGAGCGATGCGCAACAAAACGAAGCATACCCGTACGTGGATTTCCATAGGAATTGCTCATGCATTTTGATCGAAAATCCAAAACACACACTAAAGGGGTTTTAGGATTACCTCTTGAAGCATGCTTGTGATGGCTTGATTCGTATGTTCTTCAAGTCTCACAAATATTTGATCTCTATTTCAGACAAACCCCTAATCCTGTGACGAATGGAAGGCGAAGCTTGCGGACGATGGCTACTTGATTGTGCTAGCAATCTTCTTTGGATGCGACAATCCATGCTTGATACTTCTTGATCACAAATAATTCCCATGACCCTCGAGTGTTTAGAACTCACGAAACTATTTCGTCTTTCATGCGTGAGAGAGCACCACCAAAAATCACCTCTTGGATATCCCTCAAGCTTATTTCTAGGCAAGGGGAAAGGGTGGATATTATCTCGAAAAGTGTGTACATTTTATCATCTCGAGAATTGCGCACGTTATCATCTGATAGGTGTGCCCTTATCTCCTCGTGATGTGAGAGTTACTATCTCTTAGAAAAGTGCGCAATTATCATTTCGAATTCATGCCCTTATCTATTCATGATACACAAGTTGTTTTCTCTTAAAAAGCGCACAATTATCATCTCAAGAAGCGTGCAAATGTCGCATCAATATGTGATCATCTTAGGGTTCGTGCGTATCATATGCAAGCTCGTTCGTGACAAAAAATCGTAATCAAATCAAATCTTATTTGACTCAATTTAATTCAACTCTATCAATAGTTGTTCTTAAAATGCCTTTGTAATTTCGTCTTCCATATTTGGTATCATCACGTATTGGTTATAGTGTGTGACATCGCTAGATTTATCATTGAGCTAGCAGTACGACATGTACTAATAGATTAGTGCAATCAAGAAAACTAACTGTCCCGAACAGTTTTTAGGTCATATAAGTCATGAGTGACATCTAACAATATATCATGGTTACTCAGACAATGTGAATATTGTAAAAACGTAATGCACTTGTCAGCTTCGATTACAGTGTACTTTAATCCTTCTGTTTTACCATATTCCCATCGAACAAAGGTCGTGTAATGTTTTTCAAGTCACAAATTCGATTATATGCCCAGATCTATCTGACATGCATATATTTGAGACATTTTTTTTTATTATAACCTCGGTCGAGGATTTTCAATGCAATATCATGATTAGATCGCATAGGACATTAACCTCGTACTCAACAAGAAGACAGATCCACTGTTATGCACATTTATAACTTCACACGTGAATAGACTATAACCATCAAGTACAGTGGCGGATCGTTGAACCAAATATGCGCACTTATGAACCATAACCATTCGGCATACAAGTTAGTATGATGCCTCGGGTCTTAGGATTACTTACACAAGACCAAAGCATGAAGGATTAGATGTTGAGCCCACATGAAGCTTCCATGCTACTAATCATTTAGCGTGTATCACATTTAATAAACTCGTTTAATACAAGTACCTGTGTTCTAACTGAGATATTTAATGCCTAATGATTTGTGACTCGTCATCCCTTGAGTATCCAATACTCAATGTGAAGTTTAGAACACACTAATCTCAATATGATCATAAACGTCTATTCAATGATCCATTGACCGGAAACAGTTTAAAGATCAAGTTTAACCAATAACTTGTTACACATATTTTCAACTTCTCAGATAGGCTTAGGTAACTAATCTATGGACTTATTCATTTAAAGCAATATGAAAAAATGAATAAACACCTCTTTGCTATTAATAAGATTGAAAATACAACATGATGTCTTACCTATAACAATTACATGGTTGGTTTAGGGCATACACCAATAAAACAATAAGGATAGAAACCCCAAAATCCTAAAAAGATGACCTCGAACTTCTTCGAAAGCCTCTATCGCTTAGTTGACCCTCGTAATTTCTATTCATTGCTAAAATAATGCCCTGCCTTGGTCACAAATGAAATGAATGTAGATTTATCAGTTGATGTAATCCTCTCAAATTAAAAAAATTATTTTTGATATGGGCTCAAAGAAAGCCCCTGGACCAATGGCTTGAGTGGATTGTTCTATCAAAAGAATAGGAGACCATTAAGATAGGCTTGTTTGAAGAAGTTAAGAATTTCTTTGAATTTGGACAATTACATCCCGAGCTAAATAGGACAATAATTACCCTAATTCCCAAGGTGAAAAACTTGGAAAGGCTTGATCAATTTAGGCTATTAGCCTTTGCAACTTTGCTTACAAGATAATTTCAAAGGTCTTGGCAAATAGGCTAAAATCCGTTGCCTGCTCTTATTGCAAAAGAGCAAAGCACATTTGTAAAGGTAGACAAATCCAAGAAAATATTATGATAATCTAGGAAGTTCTACACTAACTGAGGGTTAGAAAGAGGAAAAAAAAGGTTCCAAGCAATCCTCAAACTTGATTGAAGAAAGCCTTCAATAGAGTCGAATGTGATTTCTTGGAAGCATGCTTATTAAAGGTAGGCTTTTGTCCAATATAGGTTAGTAGAATCGTAAAGTATGTTACATTAGCCACATTGAGTATCAAATTTAATGGTGAAGCCCGAAATTACTTTAAGCCATCAAGAGGTCTTGGAAAGAGGACCCTATCTCACTGTATCTTTTCATCCTTATGTCCAACACCCTATCTATGTTGATGAGAAAAGCTATGAAATGAGGGACGATCAAGGGAATAAGGCTGAACAGGTCCTACCCAACTCTATCTCACTTATTATTCGCTGATGACTTCATATTCTTCTTGGTTGGGAAAACCACATAATGCCAGAACCTAGGTATGATCCTAAACTAGAACTGTTATGTCTCTGAACAGGAGATTAACCTCAATAAATCAGGTCTTTTTACAAGACCACTCTGTTCTCAGCAACTTCAGAATAGTCTAGCCAATACCTTAAGAATTTCTATGATGTAAAAAATTGGGAAATACCTAGGCATTCTAACCGATTGGAGGATTCCAAAAACAAATGTTCTCTTGGATCAACGACATAGTAAACATGAAACTCAAAAGGTAGAAGGAAAAGTTAATTTCAAACGTGAGGAAAGAAACTTTGATTAAAATTGTGGTTCATGCTATTCCTCAATACGCTATGTCAATTTTCAAGATCCTATTTTCTATCTGCCAGTCAATCGAGAGAAAGATAGTTGCATTTTGGTGGAAGAATAATGACTCCAAAACAAGACTACACTAGTGAAAATGGGAGATCCTAAAACAGAGAAAGGATAAGGGGTGCCTTAGCTTTAGAGACTTGATTGCTTTCAACAAAGGCATGCTCGGGAAGCAAGTGTCATGGGCTAACATTTTCCTTGGCTGCAGATAGCTCGTGTGGCGCCTAACAAGTAGTTTCATGCCAAGCCAGCTTGTTTTCTCGTGTTGTCTCATAGAACACTTAGACGAATATCTTTCTGTATCAGATTAGACCACACCTAGCTTAGCTCGGGCATCTTTTATATCGAGCGAGGGCAGATTACTTTAGGTTTCGACCTGCTATGGCTTCATCAGGAGAGCGACATCAGCTCCTAACCAGTTTGTACACAAGAGACTAATCTTGCCTTCAGAGCTCCTAAGGGATGCATTTTATCTAATCCTATAACTCCTAATACAAACTGGCTTGACACCACTTCCAGGGACCCAGTTGTTATTACCCTTTGCATCGCTCATTTACTATGTTAACACTAATAAACACAATTTCAAGATTATACGAGTGTGAGAGGATCTAGGAACCCAAGTAGTTCGATCCCCCATGACCCTCCCCATCAAACGAGGGACACAGAACAACCAGCCCGTGTCATTCTCCCCACTCATTTTTCCCAACAACTCGTTACAGGCTGTTCTGTTGCATCCTTACGGAATAGAACAGTGTTTCCCTCAACATCGATAGCTTTTTTTTCTTTTGTTTTAAAGGCCATTTGGGTTTTCTTTGGTCACCCATGCATTCGAGTGTGACACTTTTGGCCAACTGCGTTTATCTTGTAATATCATTTTGTAGCCATTGTTGCTCTCAAAGTGTGGCACTTTGGCCAATCGCGCTAACCTAGCGGCACCTTTCTTTCTTCCTGATAAGCATTTTTTCTTTCTTTCTTTCTTTGTATTTGCTAATCAATGGAGGTTTTTTCTTGTTTAAAACATGGTAGAGAATCCATCTTGAGATTCACCAAATTGATTTAAGAACGTTTTCCCACTTTAGTGATGAATTAATTTCTTTGTTATACCCCCATTAGCATCCTAAAAGCAAGTCGAGAGTTGCACTTTCTCCAAGCCCTTTTTTTTTATCTCTGGCAATTCACTCTCTGCACGCGTAGGATCAGGTAGACCATAGGTTTTCTTCAACTGACGCACCTACTGGGGGGATCCTACTCTGATACCATTTGTCAAGGGCCGGCATTTTCCCTGGGTGCTTGGCGAGTAGTTTCACACCATGTCAGCCTTATTTATCGTGTTGTCATATAGTACACTTAGGCAAATATCTTTCTCGTATCGGATCATACTAAGCCCAGCTTAGCTCAGGCATCCTTTGTATCAAGCAAGGGCAGATCACTTTAGGTATCACAACTGGTTCAGCCTACCATGGCCTCATCAGGAGAGCAGCATCAACTTTCAACCAGTTTATACATGGGAGGCTAATTTCGCTTTCATAGCTCTTAAGGGATGTATTCTATATAATCCTACAACTCCTAGTACAATCGTTCTAATACCACTCCTAGGGACTCAGTTGTTTATTACCCTTTGCATCGCTTATTTACTATGTTGACCCAAAAGACACCATAAGGTTATACAAGTGTAAGAGGCCCAGGAACCCAAATAGTTCGATTCCCGCGATCCCCTACATTCAAACAAGAGACCAGAACAACTGGCCCGTGTCCCAAGCTTGGAGGATCGAACAAAATGACAAATCATTTGTGCAGCAAATTTCTAAAGGCATCTACTTTCCAAACTGCAAGTTCTTGCAATCAAAAAGAGGAATAAGACCATCCTGTGGGCTAGCAAAGTCTTGCATATGGCAGGGAACTATTGCTTGAATTTGTTAGATGGTTAACGGCACTGAAGAGTCAATCAATATCATAGAGGATTATTAGCTTAATAGGAGTCTGATTGGTGGCCCCACACACAGATCTGACCCCTCTGCGTGGCTGATTTGATTTCCAAAGAAGAAAAGCAGTGGGACGAACACATACCCTTAGACTCCTTTTTGATGCGAGATTGTCGAGGAAATCCTTTCCATTCCCCCTCAGTCCTTCCCTCAACAATGATAGATTGGTGTGGACAAAATAGAAATATGGGATTACATTGTCAAAAGTGCCTACAATGCTATTAGGAGCACTGGAAAGAAAACATGATGTAAATATGGCATCAACTTCTTTCCACCATCACACCTACTTTAGAACCGGGTTTGGAAAGCTCATATCCCTCCAAGATCATAATTTTCATATGGAGCTTATGCCAAAACGCACTACCTACGAGGGTAAATCTATTTAGGCACCTGGTTATCCCCAAGCCCCTTTGTCCTATGTGTAATCAGCACAACGAAGCCACATAACACCTACTTCTAGAAGTTTTGTTGTTATTTGATCCGACAATTTGTCTCTAATCCGTGCAGTCAATGGAGATGATAACCCTATTTAGGAGGCCGAAGCTCTTATCCATGAACCCAAGACATTCTAGCTTGAGTATGACAACATCTCGGTGGCCCGTTGCTTCAGAAGTGCAAACCAGTGGCCGATTGCCTCGCGAAATTGTACCGTTCAATAGGGTTTCTGATTTCTTGGTTTTCTTCCCCAACCTAACCCTTTAGGACTTTTTTGGCGTTATCGCGCCCCCTTTGGACCTTTCATGTTTGAAATTTTCAGTGAAGAAATGAATTTATCTTCCGACCAAAAAAATAAAAAAATAAAGGTGTAACATACTATTTTTAAACACTTTGATAGAGGATAATCACACGAGGATTTCAGTAGCCCATTAAGTTTTCAGACTCTTCCTTTGTGATTGGGTTTATAGCTCTCCTCAAGCCTTATGGGACCTCGTGTGTCCCAAAGCTGTATTTTTCAAATGTTAGTTAAAGATGATGAAGAAAATCTTTTCCGAAAATAAAACCGCAGCATAAAAAAAAATCTTCATATGTTGATTGATGTACCCTTCGTAGATCAAATGCTTTAGTTATTTCTTCAATGTCCGGCACATGGTGCATGTGTCGGCTCTATACATCTTTAATGTAATTGATGTCTAGCGATGCCAGAATCATTGATTGGTTAGTTACAGCATGTCACCGTTATTGCATGATATATCCATTACATAAAATACTTTATTCTAAATTGACAGTCTAGTCCAGAGTTGATACTTAGGAGATATTGTACGTTTGGGAATGTTTAATTGCAAGTTACTAACCTACCCATGCTTGTTGACTTTGGAAACTTCTTCGGGATTGACTCTCGTCTCCACAGCCCCCAATTATTTTTGCAATGTATCCTTTTCCGCTTCTTTACTTCATGTTTCGAAAAAAAATTTCCCTGGTTGAGCCAAAGATTCTTTCTTTCACCTTACGTTCCACAGATAAAAATAGCAATTGATTTCTGAAATTACGAAACACACTAAAGCGCCAATCTCGAGAGTGCTCTCGAATCAGCAGTTCATAGATGATATGCAATCTACTCTCCATTACGATGAGCAAGAGGAAGATTTACTATATTCGGTCTGCTCTATTGACCATCGTTTTGTTGTTTTGCTAGGTAAAGTGCTGCTATCTCGTTGAATCCGTATGCTATACTCTCTGCCGTTCCACACCTTGTAATCTAAATTTCGCTTTGTCCTGCAATTTTCGGTTGCATAACAATTTGGCTTTGGTTTGGGCTCAATAGGAACCTCATGTTTAAAAAAAAAGGTATATTATGCTGTGTTGAGGGGGGGGGGGGACGAAAAGGTCGTTAGGGGGGGGGGGGGGGGGGGGGGGGGGGGGGGAGGAGTGGGAGGGAATAAAAAGTGTGAGGAAACGATCACGGCTGAACTATTTCGTTTCTCATCTTCTCTGACTGCGTAAAAGCGTCGAGCAAGTGGGGGGGGGAGGCGCCGCCGCGGGGGGGCGTCGAGCGAGGGGTCCCTTCAAGTTTGTGGTCTGCGCATGGTCGTTTTTGTGTGTATTTCCATCCCTTTTCGCCGCTGAGTAGCCGTTGCGGTAAGGTAGGGTATGGGTTCTCGGAAATTTCTCGTTCTTTTCCTCCTTCGCGAGCGTCCTCGTTCGCCTCTCTGTCCTCTTCTTTATATTCCTTTAAA
>JAGVVM010006232.1:0-17861 GCA_019149425.1 Psidium friedrichsthalianum
AAGCTGTGAGCACGGCATGGCATGTTATTTAGTAAATCGTTCTCCTTCAACCGCAATTGAATGTAAGACTCCAAATGAGGTATGGTCTGGTAAACCTTATGATTATTCTGTTTTAAAAGTATTTGGATGTCCCGCTTATTATCATGTAAAAGATGGTAAGCTTGAACCTAGAGCCAAAAAAGGCATTTTCGTTGGTTATGCAGATGGTGTTAAGGGATATAGATTGTGGTGTTCTGACCCTCAATCGCCAAAGTTTATAATTAGTAGAGATGTTATTTTTGATGAAAATTCTATGCTTGATCAGAGAAAAATTGTTGAGTCTACAGATATTCAGGAAGAGAATGCAACGAAAAAGGTGGAGTTTAGTGTAGAGCATCCACGAGAAACATCTGAAAATGTTCTTAGTCATTCAGAAAGTGACAGTGAGCAACAAGACTCAGATTTGTCTAAAGATGAAGTAGAAGAACTTGAACAACTTCATACTTTGGCTGAAGGGAGAGCTAAAAGGCAAATTAAGCCTCCCTAAAGGTATGGTTTTGCTGATTTAGTAGCATATGCTCTTACAGTTACAATGAAGAAAGTGCCTACGGCGGATAATCCGGCAGATATGTTGACCAAACCAGTTCCTTTGACTAAGTTCAAGCATTGTTTGGACTTGGATGGTGTTTTCGCCATTTGAGTTACTTATGCGGAGTTGGTGGCGTTTCATCCCTTGTTTCCTACATCGAGTATGCTCACGTAGGCTTAGGGATGTGCGTTATCGGTTCTGCCGTTTGGCGGGTGACCTTGTGTGGTCACTCTTGATGGTGAGGGAGAAAGGTCTTGTGACGTTTGGTAAAACGTTCTTCTGAAGATTTGAAGTCAAGGTGGAGATTTGTTATATTTTGACTTTCAAATTAGTAATAAGGTTATTTTAAAAAGGGGCTATAAAAGGAATATGTTATATTCTTTTAGGGTTTTTTAGAAGGAGATATAAAAGGAATCTGTTGCATATATATTGTAATGATTGCTTTCCCTTTTGCCCCAAGAAACCTTTCGTTTTTTCACTTCTTCTTGTTAGATCTTTTGATCTTTGATTGTACGTTTGTACTCGTTATTGAAGATAGTGAAACCCCTCTCTCTCCCCGTGGTTTTTTCCCGTTTTGGGTTTTCCACGTATATCGCGTCTCGTGCGTTTTATTTTACTTTCAGCTTTCGCTATTTCGCGCTTGAATTTGCGCATCTCTTGGCATTTTCCGCAACAGGAGTCCACTGAATATAATTGGCTGCATAGGATACATATAGTACATAGTTATGATGAAATTGTCACATCCTCATCCTTACTATTGACAGCAGAGGTTTGGGGAGAAGCAGAATCAAATGAGACTAGCCTAGCACAAAGTAATAATCACCTTACGGATCACTGTACATGCTGTCCAACAGCATTTAAAAATATACGTACTTTTCCTTTGGCCAAGCCAAGAACATAAAATAGAATGACGACCTCGCTAATTCTGACATTATTCCTACATACACTAAACTTGTGCCTGTTCATCGAATGGAAACCAAAGATATCTCCACAAACTACTAACTTGCGTGTATCAATTAAATCTGTGTAATTTGTATCTGCAGTTCCAGGGCTGGCTAGGCCTAACTGTGAAGTGACACAAGAGACAATAAATAAAAATCTGAAAGTCTAAACAGGCCTATGGATACATGCTGCAAAAAATGAGCATGTGTCATCTCAATGTCACGCGCTATCTGTGCACATCCACACATTCCAGTTCAAATCATAAGTAGCAGCGGCAACAACAGCAACAAATAAGCTAATTTTCAATTGAATCTGATCATCTATATCGTTATTTAATTATACATGTCAAATAAGCAACCAATGTATAATTACCTCATGAGTGATTGAAGCATCAACCTTGATGACTTAGCGGCGGTTTTTCACTGATTCAAGAATAGTCCCATCATCCTCACAGCGAAGTATAAGTTTACAAGAATCCAACTAGCAGTTGATTATCCACTTGATCAAGTGTTGGACATTTTCTGCTGCTTTGTCAATCTCATAGAGTACTATTACTCAAGTCAACAAGATAAAAACACATAAAAATATGCACAAGGAATTGGCTTCTTTGTGTAGAGAGAATTTTGTTCATTCTTAAGAGATGCTGACCTTTATAATCTGCCTTGAAACCTCCATGACTGACTTCAGGGATGATTGCATGATTGCTACTAATTTCCTTAACTAAAGCCATTAGTGCAATTCTGGAATTGGCTTCTTTATGTACATTCAGCTCCACATGATTAGCGCTGGATGCCAGCGGAATAATTACTTGCGTAGGCCTTTTCTCCTGTGTATGGAAAGCATAGCAATAAGCATGAACCAAGTACGTCATGATTAGTACAGAAAAAACAGGGGAATTAATCAGCCACGAGAATAATCTGTGTTGGAGATCAGCGTCACTTTTGGGAAAAATGATTATCCAAAGCACCAGCTGAAAAATCATAGATTAGGAGAAACCAAAACAAAAGGAAAAAAGAAAGGAGGAATGTTGCTCAAATTTTGGAAACACAAAAGAGACTACATCATTGTCAGAATTTCACATCTGTATGTACATAACTCTAAGGATCTATGTCCTGGATATGGAAGGATCGTAACTCATGAGTTACCTGCAGAAAGGGAAATTGAGGCAACAGTCAGCTATAGATCCGTTGGCTTATAAAATTGCAAAACTGATACATATTATTACCAAAGACGTACATTCCAAGATTGGTCACCATAGATCTCACTTAAAAGGCCCATTGTTAATGCCCTTTTTCCAGATCCAGAAGGACCCTTCAACAAATATGGGGGCAAACATCATTTGACACCTGCAGATTTCACAGAGCTTAAATTCAGATATAGTCTCAATAGATCACACATCCAGGAAGTATTGAGAGAAAAATCCTAAGAGTGCCCTAAATATATGTTTGCCCCCATATTTGTTGAAGGGTCAGAATGATTTGTCCATCACTGCCATAACAAATATAGAAGCAATCATGATCCCGTGTTAACTGGATTAAAATGTGCTACATTACCGGTCATTGTCAAGCTCAAGTTTTAATTAATATGGACACAAGCACGGTAGGGCGTGGGGGACGGCTCTTGTTCGAAATTTGAGTTCATTAGTTTTGAGGTATCATAAGTCTAAATGGAAAGCCTCGTAAAGACACAAAGAAAAATGGCAAGGAATACCTGCTGCATTGGACCCGGTCCAAACTGTGGGGAAGCAATGTGGGATGCCTCCACTGTCCCAAAATATATAAGTCAGTGCAGGCGTAACCGCAAGTTTTCAAGGCAAAGACACGAGCAAAGTTATGCCACTAAGCAGTGATCAAATGCAGCACACTTTGGAGCTATTCATGATGGGATTTATCCTAAATCGAATATCAATACAATCACATAAAAGATAGAAAATTGATGACACACGAGATTATTCAGGTTCACCCCAGAATAGGGCTATGTCTTGCAAATGGATTCCACTATATTTTTCCGCTCGTTACAATAATTTCTCATACAAGTACAATATATATGACTTAAAAATAATTGGCCTAAAACCCTAGTTTATCTGAAAGACTTTTGATCCCACAACAAATGAGCCTACTTAAACACAAGCCTAAACCCGATGTTGTTTCGGAGGTGCTGTCCCCGAGCCCCCGCCCGCTCACTGGCAAGCGGGGCAGCCGTCCGCTCACCGGGGAGTAGAACCCCCGCCCACTCACCGGCAAGCGGGGCAGCGGAACCCCCATGTCGGGGGCGCCGCCCCCGAACACCCACATTCCATGCGCAAGGGTCCTATATCGTCGGTTCATACTTCGATTTTCCTAACTCACGTGGGCGTGCCCGATATGAGAAATAAGGGTTCTCGAAATATTTACCAACTCCAACAATTCAAACCAACCGGAAGAAATTTGGGTTCCTTATAATGTGTTTGGGCAATTAAATGAAATTTCTGTGGTCTCTCTCTATTTTTGTTTGAGATGTCGACTTTCATAAAGTTTGGACTTATCAGATTGCCACAGCACGCTCTATCTTTAGTTGGAGCACGGATTAGAGGCATGAGTTTCCCATTTCGTCATTGGATGACCATTGGTTTCAAGTTATGAAACCAATTTGGAAAGTGTGATGCCTCAAGGCTATGTTGGCCTATTCTAACTCGAAATTATGAAAACAATGGGCACAAATTAAGGCCGGGGTAGTCACTTTCTCATACCGGCATCATGCACAGTGATTTCAAAATAGTTTTCACTTGCTTCAACATGCTACGAAATTCAGTCAAACCAACTGCCGAAACTCAAATTCAGTGAGGCATACGCTCATATTTTTGTCAAATTTAAAAAATGCATTCAAGGAGAACGAGATTAGAAATGGAGAAGTCCACCGTATCGGTTTCTTCTTGTTAAATACAGCGTCTGGTCGAACAAATAGGAGATCCTTGCCTTTGGCAACTTTCCAGGATGTGATGCAACCTCCATAGAGTTATAAAATATATTCGCCGTCGTTTTCTTGCGGCCTTGTGCCCGGGTATATCTCGCGTACATGGGAAGATCGTTCAAAATTTACCAAAGCTATCGCCTTTTAGCTAATTCAGTCCTAAACTTTTCAATTTTATCAATTAAGTCTTAATCTTTTTGACACTTTGTTAATTGAGTCCATCTGGTCAATGGATGCCGGACGTACTACACAACATGGTCGGCCCTCGCCGAATTCAATAGAAAAAAAAAAGAAAAAAGAAAGGAAAATTAAAATTTTTTAAAGGAAATTTGTAAAATAAATATTCACATCAGCGCGGCAACCGTCTTGTGTGGCACCACCGGTGCCTGGGTCGGAGATTTTCTCCTAAAATTAGTCCAATGGACTCAACTGGCTAAGTGTCAAAAGATTTAGGATTGAATTGGGCAAAATGGAATAGGTTACGGGGCTTTTTCTGAACTGTTCTAAAAACTGGATTTTTGGCATTTCTGGGAAGATCCACTTGACACAGAACCCTTGGATATGCTCTACTCGTCTTTGATGTACTATCAGTATCAGTCGCTCGAGGAAAGGAAAGTTTGGTAGAAGTGAACTGTCCATTTTTCCAGTTTCAAGCTCCATATTTAGTACCCAAATGAGACCATATATACTATATACCTTTTACCAATCCAACATTCTGTAACTTATAGATGGAGGGCAGTTAATACATGAATGCAAGAAAGATGTTAGACATTATCAATTCATGTCATTCTGCTTCAGTAACATACACCTCAACGAGCGGGTTGCCATTGTATGCATCATCATTTGAAGCAGTTGCTTCTGCAATTGAAGATGCTAAATTTGAGGTTGTTCATTTCATCATACATAGCATGGCTGTAATCGATTATAAATTTTCATCATCTTATGCTGAAATGACGAGGTACCTAAAATTTCCGTGAATTGTCCTTGTACCAACAAGCAGTGGCATTTTAGGCAGATGATAGCTAGTTCAGAGCGGGTGTTGCCATCCAATAGAAGGTGGGGTGCTACTTGACATAGTAGTGTGTTCCATGAGAATTGAGTTTTGAGTTTCATTGTTATCTTGTCGATAACGTTAAGTATAATGCTCTTAACATTAGCCAAAACGTTGTAGAATGTCAATTTGTCTGCCAGGATGAAGTCAAAATTGTTTAAGAATGTTCTTCTTGTGGATCATTTGTTGCAGGTGTATTGTATGTGGCACAGTAAGTCATGATCATAGATGATGGGGTGTCCATATTGGATCCTCATATCAATGATAGGAGTTTACTAGGATCCACCAATAAAGGATCCTGTGGTCCGCAACTGCAAAGGTACGGCACGTTTGAGCGAAACACATCTATCTCTGGTCGCTGGTCTAGGTTGGACTTCGCAATGAATTGATTGTGATTGTACCATCCTTCTTGGGCTAAACGTTAACCTGCCAAAGAGCATCATTGGACACAGCAATGGCCCTCTGAAAGACAAAATCGGGCACGACACATCGATCTAGGAATAGCACCCCGAGAAGCTGGAGAACACCACGACGAGATGGAGATGTTAAGATGCGGACCCGATAGAGAGACGGAAATCGGTCCTGTGACCTTCCCACTGGATTTTCTGTCCCACGAGATCTGAGGGCCGATGTGATAGAGGGCGAGTTCTACGCCTGCCCTTGCCCAAGAGTTTCATTTACGCACGAATCCAGTAGTTGTAGGAGACAACATCCGATAGTTAGACCATAAGAGTCCACACAATTGTATAGGAAATATACAAAAGCGCAAAATTGGAGGGAAGGAAAAAGATGTACGGGAGCGTGACCGTGGTGAGGTTGTGCCTCTGTATAACTATCGACCAGACCACCATACCCAATCAGCAGTGGATGAGAAACCGCTTCCTGTTCTCAGTCAAATCTGTGCGTGATCTTCTCACTCGGTGGAACATAAATCGAAGAGAGAGGCCGCAGTCACAAGGAGGCTATCGATCGGTGGTGGCCGAGAGGCCCAGATTGATGGTGGGGCCCGGAGGCCCGTCCACGAGGGCTATCTGATGATGGTGGGCCGAGAGCACAGGTATCGATCATTGAAACATAGACATTTTTGCCGAGAGAGGATGTTCAAAAGTTATTTTGGGAAAGCAAACACCTGAACTTTTCAGACATCTCCGGCACGACGCAGCGACAGCGGTTGGGATATGGCACAGACCCAATTAACCTTGTGGTAAGTGATGGACGCTGGAAGTGACGGATGAATTTTGCCATTGAACGCACGTTGTCTTATTGTTACACATTGAATCGGTGTAATGGGCTACAACTTAGGTAGGGAGACATGAACAAGAACATGAGGATCTTGAATTTTTAGGATTTAGGAGGTGAGCCATTTTTGGACTCCGTGGAATTGTCTCTCGCCAATTTATAGATCGCCTGAAAACGAATACAGCGAGGACAAAAAGGCCATCAGAACACGAGAGCCTAGCATGCCATGCATCCATTACTTACCCATTACGCTCTTTGAGAAAAATGACATGCTTCTAGAAGATCGTTTTTCTGGGAAAATTATTTCCTTTCAAATTAGGGATTTGTTTTTCTCTACGTATTTCTTTGATCGTAATTGATTTTCCGTTGACGCGATCATTTTCAGCAAATCAGACAAGCGACAAATTAGTTTTTTGATAAGTGATTTACCATACGTGGATTGTGAACGAACCTTTAATCTTTGGTTTGCTGAAGCATGTCCCAAGAGGGAATATTCAGGCTCCGTTTGTTTCACAGAAAATGACTTCCTGGAAAAATGTTTTCCGGATTTTCCGGTTTTTCGGTATTTGGGGGGGCGAAAAATAGGCTAATTCTGGAAAACATTTTCCTCTTATGAAAAAATCTCTTTGAAAAGTGTGGAAAACGTTTTTCTCTTTTTGAAAAGAGGAAAACATTTTCCGCCGCCCGTCCCCGCCGCGGCCCTCCGCCATATCTCAGCCAAGCACCGGAAAATATGTTATTTTCTTGAAAAATGACTTTTTGGAAAATGTTTTCCTACAGGAGTTCATTTTCCGTGAAACAAACGGAGCCTAAATCTATGCCTTTGGGGAGGGGGAGGACGCATGGAACTAAGAACCAATCTTTAAACCCTATGTACAAGAATCGAAGTGTGATACTAGAGTTCACATAAAACTACGCAACTCGCTTATCCAAATCTGATTTTCTACACAACTCAGGTGGATTGGCCGAGCGATCTCGACGTCCCTTTTAATCAGGCTCGGCACGGTGAGAGCGCCACAGCTAAATCCTCATTAACTTTCTTGGTTAGATTACATGAGATTTCACGCACATGTCAATTGGTTTTTTGCCATCTTACATGAAGTCTTCAATGTCATGGTCCTGATCCAATAGATTGTGGGGGTCGGCCGTCAGGCACTGCAACTGTTTACCGCACCTAATTGTGAAATTAAAGTTGACTTCTGCTGGCCTTTCGTCTGACTTGTTCCGTCCGCGACCGTGAGTGGCTGGCTGTCTCCCCTTGGGGCCCCATCTGACGACGACGCCACCTTTAGCACCGACTTTCGTCGACCGGCGACCATCGGGTGGTCGAGGTCGGTTTCAATCTTCTTCTTTCAGTTATTTTTGCCTTTCCAATTTCTTTAGTTTATTTTTAAATTGGTACATCTGTGATGAATTTACCTCCAAATAAATCTTCGATCACCAGAAATCTCAAATTGTTACATCCGTCATAAATTCATCTAAATTAATTTTCGTCGCCAAAATTTCAAACATATATACCTATGACAAATTTATCCCGGACTTATGTGGATTTTCACGTGGACTTCCATGTCATTGAGTTATTGCTGTCTCATCCTCTTCAGTAATTTCACAGTAAAATTTTGGCGGAAGCTAGCGGAGAATAAATGTCACAACTCATAAGTATATTGGTTTAGGATTCTTGGTGATTGTTTGGGGTAAATTTATTACGAGTATATCAGTTTAAGGTTTTGGAAGAACTAAAATTAATTAAAAATAAGTTTGTTATTGATATATCAGTTTATGATATTTCGTGATATAATTTTTTTTTTCATTTGTTTTGAAAAGTACTAGGCTTGGACTGGATGCGTGGATCACATGCAACGGGGACACGCGCACACACTCAGCACACGGAGCACATGGGTCGATTGCGAGTCACGTTTGATAAAGGTTGACCTCAGCTGCTGGATGTTGAGGGCACTGCTCCTCCGCGGCTTGTGAGGGGAGGGATGCTAGAATTCCAATTTCGGCCTCTCGGATTTCGTGCTAGGATGGAGCATTATCATATTGAGGGCGAGTCAACCCCCTTCTCACGGCCGGGACCGACCCGATTCCCGGCCCAAGCCCACTGCACAAGGTGAGGCGAGTCGAGGCGAATCGACAATGTTCTGGTTCGAGCCATGACATGTACAAGAATCTTGGAGCATTCCCCTAGTTTCCATTAGTAAAGGCAACGTTAACCATGGGAACCTAAAATGATCACCGCCACATTTCTTTGTTTAGAAAGGTCAAGATTACTGTTGTACCGACGGCTTTTCATTAAGGCCTCGAAGAAAGAAAGCCAAAAAGAAAGAAAATGTGAGTGTCGGAATCCGCATCATAATCCAAGTGGACTTCCAGGGGCCACCAGATACGAGTCTCTTGACTCCTTTTGGCCCCCCCGCCAACTTTGAATTTTTTTTTTTCTGTTTTCTTCTCAATTTAATCAGTGCCACCACGAAAGTTATTAGCTGAACGGATATGATCGCCGCTCGATTCATGTAGCGAGCAAACACATCCCCGAACAACTTGTTTTACACCTAAAATTTTGATTTTGATTTTTCATATTGCACAAAAATTGAGAATTAATTCTCACCAAACATATTTCCTCATGCATCCCGTTTTTTTTTTCTTTCTCTGGATACATTTTGCATCGATAGCGAGGAGCTGAGCTTAATTCGACAGGTGATTGGACCAGAGCGCATCATTGAATTTTCGGCCATGGTAAGCACATGGGGGTACAAATTTCTATAATGGGTTTGGACTTATTTAAACTTAATTTAGCCCATTTTGTTCATTCGAATATTTAAGGCCTTTAAGTTTATTATCCATTGATCAATTAAGGCCCGATTTGAATTCAAATTTAAGTGAATGAGCCCACAGAGCGGTAAACTTCAGTAGCCCACTCATTCTCAGGCCGCCGAAATTTGCATGGGTAGAGAGACGTTCAAGGAAAACCCTAACTAGTCCTATAAATATTAGCCTACACTTCACGTTGCAAGGGGGCCAATTAATTTCAGTACACGGCCACAATATGGAGAGAGTCGTGAGAGAGGAAAAGGGTGATCCTGGCGACAAAGAAAGAAAAACTCTTGCTTTCCTTGGAGGTGGAACGACTAGGAGAAAGAGGCCGAGAGGAGTCTCAATGGTAGGAGGTTGACAATCGAGGAGGGAGAACATATGTCTTCACTGTGGGCAGCACCCGTAAAGGACACCACCCACAGAGCATTCAAGAAAAGGCAAAGAAGAAGTTGAGCAGATCTGCAAGGTTCTGTTCCTGTCCTACTGAAATTCGCCAGCACCCACAAGTAACTTGTAATGCCCGTGAGGCCCCCACCGGTTTCTCTGCTTCAGCGACATTGCCACTCAGCCAGCCAGTCGATCGACCTGGTGCTCCCCGACCGAAGAAACAACCGCAACATCAACAAGAGGAAACTTGTCCTGCTCCACGAGCTTCCTCATCGTCGCTGCACTAGCCGAGACCGAGCCGCCGACCTGTTTACCTCTTGTAAAGTTTCTGTTTTTGCAGGTTATTTGATCTACGCTCGACGATATTTGAGAAGGTCTCGACCAACAGCCCTTCGAACAGAGAGCCGCATCGCGGTCACCGCTTGCGAACGTGTTGACGACGAGCCGCTGAGTGTTTGCTTCCTCCGATGTTTCTTGCGCCGAGCAACATACGCACCTCTATGTCGATTTGTTGTTCTGACGTGTCAATCCCGCACCGACTTGAGCGGTGTAGTTTTCTTATTGTGGTTTTGCAGGTTATTCATCGCTAAATCTGGTTTTAAAGAGAGGACATGAACTCCACAAGGAAAAGGACGCGCCAAATACTTCTGGTCGACACCCAATAATTGTGGCGATTGTCAACGCACAAGTGGTGGAGATTCAGCTAGTTTTTGGTCAAACTTCGCGTCCTTTTGAATCTGTTTTTTGCAGGTTTGTGGCGTGGTAATCTCTGTCAAAGTCTGGAGCGTTTCTTTGCAAATCAACCACGAGACCGACGTGTTTCTTGTTGAGCTGCTCGCATCCTTACCGAAATACCTATCACTGTCACTGCTGTTTGGTGCCGTTTTCCATTGCTGTTCAGCATAATTTGCCTTGCTGATTGGTGCTGTTTTCTCCTCTAAACCGGTGCAAATTTGTCGGGTTATTTGCTGCCCAGTTATTCTGCCTTTTGGTTGTTCTTACTGCAGATTGGTACATATTTTATTGCTGTCCAAGGGTCAAATTTGCTGCTGTGCTGTCCATAAATGCAGCTTTGGACCTTGAATTTTCTTGCCATAACACTCGAAAATTGTTAGCCTTGCTTTTTACTTTTTTGTGGAATTTTATTGGCGCTATTGGAGCACCTACAGGCACTTTCCCCTCGCTGCTGTTTGCAGTCCTCTTGCCAATCGGTTCAGTCCACAAGCTTGAATCGTGAGCATGGGTTCGAAGTTCAATTTTGGCAAAGTTATCTCGAAATTAGGTAATGATCTTTATCTCAAAATATTCTGAGAATACTTGCTTAATTGAATGTCAATATTGGGTGGATATGGATGAAAATTTGAATCCCGATCAGATCTTGAGAATATTGTGCAAATCCCAAATTTTGAAGCATATCTTGATGGTGTTAAGCATGTTTTCGTTGCGGATATATTTTGAGATACTTGACATGTCTTGTAGATCGATTTTCAAGCAAATCTGGATAGTGATCCTTGTCCTAAGGATATTGTGTATATTGTTCAAAATATTCTATTATCTCAAGATGAATTTGAATCTTTGTTTCTAAAATCAGAACGTTTTGGATGAGATTGCGTCTCAATTGGAAATTCGAACATATCTTTAAAACTTGGGAAATTATCGATGCAATTTGGACCTTCAAGAGATAACTTTCCTATTTTAAAAGATGAAAATCCTTTGTGGATAGGACCTTATGCCCCTTAAAATTCGGCTCTTTATCTTTAGTGGCCGAAAATCATTTTTTTAATACTATAGTCTAATTCAAATATTTTTATAATCTACCTTGAGTATAGTACATGCTCCCCTTGCGTCTTTTGTCTCTTGGATATGTACATTATAGATGACCATCCACACTTTACCCTCGAATCCAACTTTACCCTCGAAGTACGACGTCATCCGTACAAACGAAATTATCTATCTCATCCCATAACTTTGGGCCGGACCGATAAATTTCATTTAAATTCACCATCCGACCCCACCCTCGGGGGTACGACATGAATAAATTCCCTTCCGACCCTAAACCTTGGGTACGAAGCGAATCATCGGAAAAATTCGAATCACACATGATGTACGATACTCAAGGTTTATTACACTTTATTTGACTCTGTTTTCATAAAAAAAAAATACAAAAAAGAACATCAAATCATGGTCCTAAAATGGAATAAATGTCAAGATACCTTTTAATATAAAATTAGACCTTGAGTGATCAATTTCTTAATTTATATTAATTGTTATCACCTCGACCATCTTTTATTTTTTTTCCTTTTATTTAATCCGAAAATACAAAAAATGTCATTCATGTGCATGTCATATAGGGTATATCATGCTATTTACCATGTCATTCATGCATTTTTATTCACGTCATATAGGTAGATTTGCATCATTTGTATGTCATGACTTTTAACTTTAACTTATGTTTTTGTGTGCATTAAAGCTCATATCATGTCACTTTTCTTTTCCGAAAATTAGCATGCATTTTTTTCATTCATGTTATTTTGCATATCATTAGAATCCATATTTTTTCGTGCATTTAACTTAATTTTTTAGATATCATGTTTATCATATAGTTTAGAATGCATAGCATCATATAGTTTCATGTCATATATTGCACTCATGTAGTTGCATTCACATTGCATTCATTATTCAAGAAAATCCCAAAAATAAATGCACCTGGTTTTCAAAGAAATCCATTGAATTTGCCGGCTCAAGAAAGGTTTTCACAAAATGGACCGAAAGGGTGTTAATCGAAAGATTGACATAAATAAGTCCCCAAACCTAAATCTTTGGTTCGCAGAAAATAAAGTGTTCTCCCAATACTTTATTTAGTTTCTAATCTACCTACCAAAAAAGATTAGTGGCGACTCCAATTTTAATCATTTGAACATAAACCTAAGTGCGATTGGTAGAGCTTGGAGACTCAGGCTAGGTTAGTTAATATCTTTAATTAATCTAGTAGTCCAATTAACTTGAAATTTCCTAATTTTAGGTCGCGACACAACTCATGTCGGTTGCCTGGTTATTGGCATGTCTCGTGTGAGAGAGACTGTCTGACTGTTGATCTCGACGAGATCGCATTAAACTTTTGTCTCTCTATAAATGAATGCGAAATTCTATGATATTTTACGAAGAGAGACCAATTATAGTCGGTTCATCAAACCTTTTTTATTTATCTTTTTTTTTGCAAAATCATGTGTATGTCTAAATTCCCGTGTCATCTCAATTCTAATGATTTCTCTTTAACAATTGCTATCCAATGCCCGTTGGCGTTATACCGACCCAAAAAAAAAAAAATGCTTCTGCATTGTAGGGCATACTTAAAGTAGCATAAATTCGGATCTCACTACCCACCCCAACAAGAAAAAAGGTGGATCTTTTAATCAGTCAATTTCAACTGCGTTACTATTGAGTCCATGATTCAACAAATTTGCAATTATATATGCTAAAGGGGAGCACCCTTGTCCCTCCTTGTGGTGAGCTGTTTGCTAGTTCATCTCTTTTTCTTGAATGGATCAAACATCATATCGATGATGTCAATAAATATACATATATATATATATATTTACATTTATCAATTCTTTCTTTTTTTGAAAAAAAAAATATTTTGGTAAGTATTTTAGCAATATCTTGTCGCCAACCTCGAGGTGATAAGATGATCAAGATTCTCACACTACACACACCTTGCATTGCATGGCAGCACATATTAGCCTTTAATATATGATCTCCATCTACATGTTTTCTAATTTATATATATGTACATATATATTATTCATATAATATTATATACTTTAGTAAGGTATGGATGAACAACTTTTTTCCCCGTCGATGTCGGATTAGAAATGCACAGAGATTGGTGGAATGTCCAACGGGACCTCCTTTTGTGGACCGACCCACAATTTATTAAATTCGCCTCGCAATCATTAACTCCATATTGCTCCCCCCAGATTTTATTCAATCTGTCGCGTATTGTATTCATGCGGTCGCTGTTCTCGTAGCCAATGCAACGAAACGTGGCGAGCCAATCAGGAGAAGTCACGTAAGCTCGAGAAGAGGGATCCATTAATTTTATAAAGTCGAAGATCGGGCTTTAGGTCGTATAACATATGGTTCCTTTTTTTGGACGTATTATATTTATTGCCATGCCCCATGTATTTCTATTGCGATTGTCGTTTACATCTAATCAAAAGATGCTTTGTAACGTAGGCGTAGACACTTGTGTTTATACTAATCGGAATCGATGTTGAAACAAAAAAAAAGACAGGAGGAGAAAAAAAAGGAGGGGAGGGGAGTGGAGTGTTTGTGTTAATTCTCTTAAAAGTTCCAAAAACGGTCCCTCCGTGGCATACCTGTCCTATTCGTCTAGCCAAAAAAATTCGAATTGACCCTCGCGACACATAGGTTTTCGTCTTACTAAAAAAAATCGCAAACCTATGCCCTCATGAAACACTTAAAGTAAATGAAATTTCACCTCACAAAATAAACCAAACCAGCACTCCCGACCCCTAAAATCTGCCTTCTAACTTATCTGGATTTTTCACGTTGGATCCGTCATTCTCCACATCAGATCTGCTTTGTAGTCGTTCTACCACTATATTGACACATACGGATGTTAATGTGATATTGTGCGAGATGCTAACCAAGAGTGAATTTGGATTAGGGGTAACCGTTTATTTGTTTTTTTTTTTCTTCTTCGAGACTATTACTTTGGGTAGGTTGCCACGATTATGCATGTCTGGGATTTTTTGGCGAGACAAAAATTAGTCTGAACTAAATATTTCATAAGATATTGATTTAGGATTTTCAAGTTTTAACTCAAAAAGGAAAAAAAAAAAAGCCACATGTCGTACGCATCTTGCAAACACGATTGATCTATCCACAAAATTCCAAGTATGCCGAATGGATTCATTTGATTATTTGTGTACTATTCCTATTATGTATGTAATAAATGTTCGCATGCAAGCATCCCAAAATATCTGCAAAGTGATGCTATATATTCTTTTATTTTATACCAAATGTTAATATATTTCATGGACGGTTCATGGGTCATAATCGATAAGATGTTTAATTCTTGCTTGCCAAACAGGTTGTTTATGTTCGACCGACCAAAAAGAAAAACAGGATTGTTTATGGAATCAAAAGCAATTTAAAGGGTAGAGGTCAGCTGTCGATACACATAAGCATCAATACGCAACATAGACAAATAACCGCTAGAATATACATTAGAAGAAAACGACCATTAAAGTAAGTTTTATGTCTGTGTCTCCAAATATTATCAAATTTGGTCACTACCGCATCAACATTCGACCGTTCACTTTAAATGGGAAAGAGACACGTGTCCCGAATTATGGGACGTGCGAAGAGGAATTTATGGGCACGGGGATCTTAGTGCATATAAGGAAAACAGTCACGGGCACCTAATTTTGGACAGGCTATCCTTACCTTTTGTTGTAGATATAATCCATTCTCCTTATGTTGGAATATGTCAAGTCGAGCATCCTGGTTATTATTATTATTATATATCATTGTCAAAAAATCGGGTGATCATACGAATTAAGTCTTATACAATCGGGTGCCATCCATCGCATTAACCTGTTTGCTCCGGTATGCTGAAAATTACATATGAAAATCTTTCACAAGCTCCAAAAGAATAAAAGCCCGAAAAAAAGAAGAAGCTTTTTCGCGTGGCGATAGAGCTATTCATTCATCCGACATCGCACTTCAAATTCCATATGGGCAGGGCGACCTCGCTCAGCAACGATGAGCTTTGCCAATGTTGGGTAGCCCATCGAGGTCAACCTCACCTCTGGTTGGTGATCGAGATTTGATGAAAAAGTTGGAGAAAAAAGGGAGGGAAAAAAAAAGAAAAAGGAAGAGAAAAAAAAGACAAAGAAAAGAAAAAAATCGAAAATCACGTCAGCGCTGACTATATCACGTAGGATATTAGTGTCAATATTAGAAATTTCCGACCAAAATTGGTCGGATGGATTAAATTGGCATAATGCAAAAATTTTAGGATTTAATTGGTAAAAAAAATTTAAGACTAAATTGATACGATTGCAATATGTTTAAATTCTTTAGTAATTTTTCTCGATTTACATATCGCTAAAATTTAGGCGGGCGAACAATGCCGATACTCTAGGTGCACCTAAAGATCCATAATCACGTAGCTTAGGGCATGAGAATATACATATCATGATTGGAAAAAAGTCAAAAACGTCATAAACCTATTGCATTGTGCCAATATAGTCATAACTTTTTTTTTATGCAAATTAAGTCGTAAACCTTTTGCATTTGGTGCTAATTCAGTCTCAAACCTTTGTATTAGTATCAATTCAATCTTAAATCTTTAAGATTTAATACCAATTGAGTCAATTCAGTCAATTTTGATCAAAATCGCTAGTGTGGACATCACTTGTTCTACATGGTATGGCTAGCACTGACGTGGATATTTTTTCAAAATTTTTTAATAATTTTTATAAACCAAAAAAATGCCTACAAATATTATTAAAACATTAGAAAAAATTAAAAAATGTCAACTCAGTGTCAACCGTGTCACGTAGGATAATTAACATTCATGTCAGTTATTTCTCTCAAAATTGGCTTGATTGACTCAATTGACATAAATACAAAAAATTTAAGATTCAATTGGTACCAAATGTAAAAGGTTTAGGACTGAATTGGCATTAATGCAAAGGTTTAAAACTGAATGAGCATAAAAAAAAGTTTAAGATTGAATCGACACAAATGCAATGTAATAAGTTTCAGACTTTTTTTTTTTTACACTTCTCCCTATCACGATTAGTCGAATCCTTTTTTTTTTCCCTCTCGCACATACTAAGTTGTATGACGTCATACCAAATTTCCATATGTTTTGAACTGATATTCTCCAAATCTCTTCTAACCCGATTATGGGGCGGTTGATTGAGATGATGGCGCATCATTGCAAACCGTTCTACAATGCATCAAATCCATAATTGCACACAGAGACAAAAATTCCCTTTCCTTGAAGTTGGAATAATAGGCAGAAATAGTCCCTAAAATCTTAGGTCAACGTGTAATAATACTTGACTTCTAATTTTTTCTTTGTTCAGAGATCTAAAACTTTAATATTTTCAATATGGCCTCTTCGAATTTTTTCGATGGGCGATGTCGTATCTAAACTTTTAATTTAGTCGATATGATCCATAAACTTTTTGATTTGTATAAATCTAACCCATGAATTATATGAAAATATTGAATATTGCATTTGAATTGGATTAAATAAAACGACAACATTGAATATTTTCATATATCTACGGATGAAATTGAATTATACAAAAGTTTAGGAATTACGTTGGAAAATTTTTAAATTCGGGACAACATTGGCGTTGGTACTAAAATTTAGAAATCAATTATGAAGAATTATAAAAAAATATCTATCATCAAACTCTCTTTTTTTTTTTCTGTTTGTTTGGTCAAAATCTCTCTCATGTTTTTTTTTTTGGGTCAAATCTCTCTCATGTTCGAGAGCCACACAAAATGACATGAACAGTGATCTGACGCAGCGCTGCATGAATTGTCATACTCTTCTTCGACCATAGAAGAGATCGAGAAGCCACCGCCATGTCTTAGAACACTGAAGGCATTAAGCGATCTTGAAGAAAAAAACGCGGAAGTCTTGTGAAGTCCATGGATTTAGACCATTTAGAATAGTGCCGTTAATAGCATTATTCGTTGAATTTCGAGTGCGGGGGTTTCAATTTTCTTGATATTGATTAGATATGGAGTTTGATGATATATAATCATTGTAGTTTTTATGCTACCTCCTTACGGAGTCCTTTACACATATAAAAGAATGTCCATCTTTGTAATCAGATTATCTTGCAATTAAGGTGG
>JAGVVM010006233.1:0-30099 GCA_019149425.1 Psidium friedrichsthalianum
TTGTCACATTTTTAACCATGCATAATTGCACTTGAGGATATGGACATATCTTGGATGGAAAATCAATCGACCGATTTGAAGATCCTCGAGATATCATACTAAAAAATAATATCATATAATCAAAAATTAGATTAGATAATCAAGCACAACATTCTAATCAAAAGCAAAATTAGTGGGGAATATAAGAAAAGATACTCTTCAAAAGGAGAAAGACAACCCTTACATAAGACGTCCAAACATCAATCATCATGAGAGAGCCTAACAATGATTTTACATGACATTAGTTAGTCATGTAAATAGAAGACTGCATTGTTTACACCGCATCAGTTCATCCAAAAAAAAGGGCACAAACATCACTGAATTGGAACAAAAATTTAGCAAACCCAATTTAGAGATGCGGAAACAATTCAGGGGAGGGCTAGATTGACCCAAACTCCATTGATGGAAACAATTTAGATATGCAGAAAAATAATTATCGAGGACTAGAAATTATATGCTGAATAATAGTAAAAGTGTAAGTCAGTACACAAGTTTTTGTATGTCCATACTTTATTTTAGTTATGATAGATCAAGAGTGGGTTTTTGTAAAAAACAATATACGTAAACAATATTTGTATCTTGTAAACACACGCTTCTAAATCAGTATTACAACGAAGACCTCAACGTTGTTGCCTTTCACAAATTGAAGCAAAAGAAAAGGTTGAGCTAAGACGAATTAAAACAATAGTTTTAAAATACAAAGTAAATGTAATTGAAAAACACAAACTTCCAACACAAGAGTAACAACAATTTAAGCTTACCCATGGGTGATGCTCAACTAATCATCTCCATGGATAACGGCAACAAAGAAGACTGAAGCAAAAGGACCCGAGTTCAGTTATGCGGACTGAATAGCAGTATTATCACCAATATCTTGAACAAAGAGAAAGCCTGTCAATCAAAAAAGAGTCGCCCAATAAAAGCAATGCTCTATCGAATAACAAACTAGCAACGCTAGTCACCATAGCGATGATGTTTCCAGGCTATAGCATAGCAATAGTTTGAGGGCAATGGAATCATCTTCTTGAAGAACTACTTAAGATTTTGCTCTCCTCATATAGAAACATAACTGTGTTAATTGATTACAATTAACACCCTCTTCGTTTGAAATTGGACCTAATGTCATACTGAAAAAAATCCTACAATTTTAGCAGCCTCTTATTGCTTTCATCGAATAGACAATTCAAACTCACTATGTCCCTGCAATCTCTGGATGTAGGTGCACGAACATAAAATGTCTATTTCCAACACATTCTTGAAAGACTCAAGTTTAGCTATGCCAAAAGCAAACATGCAGTCAACGGCAAAAAAAAAAAAAAAAGTGAAGCGAACCCAGTTTGACCCAAACTCCATCGATGGCTAGATCGTTTACACTAAAAAATCAAGCAGCAATTCAAGCTGGATTACTATGTATAGAACATTGCACATCATCAGTTCATAAAAAAAAGGGCACAAACATCACAGATTTGTAGAAAGACATGAGGGTTTTCTTCATAAACAAGAGTAAAGTGAGGATTCTTACCTTTTGCATGGAGAGATTCCGGTTGGGAACACTCATTGGCACCATCAATGGAACTTCGAGCGGAGAGCAAAGGAGAAGTAACCTCTTGGTTTTCTCTTGTTTTCTCATGTTCAGATCTTTTTCCATCCGCAAGTGAAGAAGACGCTTATATTGAAGAAGTAACCCTAAAGTAGGAGAGAAGCAGCGAAAACGAATTTGAAAAGAGGAGAGAGAGAGAGAGAGAGAGAGAGAGAGAGAGAGAGAGAGGGGAGGAGGAGGAGGAGGATGGCATTTAATGTGTTTGTTGCAGGCAACTTGTAGAGCGCAGAGGAGAGGAGAGAGAAAAATATGGTGCCATTGATTTTCTTTTTTTTTACTCTCTCTCTTTGCTGCCACGTGTTTGATTTCTAATGGTCCAGATGGGTTCTTATGTGCCATGTTGGTGATGACGTGGAATTTGACAACTGCTGAATAATTTCTCCATGATGAACCCTTTCGTCATAATAAAGTCATTTCACCACGGTAGCCCAGCTTTGTCTGCAGGGAAATAAGGTTGATGACCAATTTTGTATGGCCATGTTTTTTTGGTTATTATGATTATTTCTTGTCATTATCGAAATTTCTTGAATGTGATTATAAATTCTCTATAAAATTGAGTGAAAATGTGTCAGTCGTGTTAGTTTCGGCAGATTCACACTTTAGGGTTGCAGTTAAAGAAAGGGCAAGTTGAGTTGAATCGTTGAATTTTTGTAAGTGACCTGGGTGTATATGAGCCTACAATATCTGATTCTTTAATTTTACTGTGTCCCACATAAAACCAACATAATACTAGAACCACAATACATTTAGCTCATAACTATCTGATGTAGGTGAGAATGTCTGGTCATCACCGTCCTCATGTCACATTTACTTCAAATCTATTTCCCAAAAGTAATTCTCGTCACTCTAAAAACAATTTTCCAAATTATACATGAGCTAGTCATACTAGAAGGTTGTTTAGTAATCACTTTCTCATCCTAGTCATTTTGAACATCCCCCTCCTCCCTCCTCTCTAGTCATTAATATAATTTTTTAAAATCTTGCACAACCTTTACTGTTCTAAGATTAATCTATCTTAGATACTAAAGTTATTTTTGAGTTTAAAAAATAAATATGGAAAAATTATGTTTTGGATACAATTCAGTGGAAATTTCTCCATAATACACTTAATGTAACAAATAAATTATATTACATACCAAAGATGGTCGATTCTTTTTCCTTCATGTAATATGTGCTTGTTTATTTTTTCATAATTACATGCATACAGTTAATTCATAATATGCAATCTCCAATGATAGACAACTTTCCCTGGAAACATAATAAACAATTAAAATATACATACTAGAGATTAAATGGAAAAACTAAAGCATAATACATTTTATGGAAGAAAATACAAATTTTAAGTGTTAAATCTAATATATCCAAAGAAGAATTTTTTGATAATTGGTGGCTGTCTTAATGAGAAATAAATAAATAAATTGAAGTCCAATAGGAAAGAAATTTTTTTTTGTCAGTAATGTATTTTCCAATTTTTATGAGCACCATTATAAATTAAAATTAGGAATATAGCAAGATTAATAAGTTTATTTTTTGTGTTAAATTGATTATAATGTAACATTTATGTGTTGATACTCTAAAGCATATTTGATTTTTTCAATCTAATTGAATATCAAAGCAGATGCATTTCTTTTATTTAACTTCAAAAAGTTACGTCTAAATAAGCTAAGTTATTTGATTTTATAGAATTATTTAAAAGCTGCATAAACTATCTATAAAGAACTTGCTCCTCTTGCGACTGAGTTATGCCAATCGGAGGTGGTGCAATGCTGAAGATGGCGAAGAGCGCTTGGTATATAATAGAATAGGACATAAAAAATTTTGGATTCTTATTTTAAAATTTAATGCAATCTTTCTATTAAATGGATTTACATTTTAAGTGAAATTTTTCTAAATAAAACTACTTTCACAATTGAAAACTTTAAAAAGGATCTTTATATTGATAAGATGCCGTATCGTTTTTAAATATTTCAAATTTCAAATTCTACTTTAACTTGCCAGAAATCATATCTTATTAAACTTGCTTTCAACATATTTTTGCTGAGAAAAATCAATAATTTTTATAAATTTATGAACTGTCAGGTTTTAATTGACTTGTAGATTGGATGAATTTATTTGTAAATTACGCAGGTAGCCTTAAAAGTGGGGAATATTATTAAAAAGGTATTCAAGAAAATACTCATTCATATATTGAATTTAAACTCGACAAAAAAGTGAATCTGTGGAGGTAACAAATGTATAAATCGAAACTTGTTTGTTGAACGGCTTTTCCTCTTGGACTTCACCTACTTGACGTGACGGATCGATCCTATCGAGGTCGGGACGATCGGCGGCACGCATTCCAAGAACCAGCATCGATCAAACTTATCGTCCTTCGCTCCCACCTCTCTCTCTCTGTCTCGCGTCGTGGAGTTCAGCCATGGACGAATGTCCGGAGCAACGACAATTCCTGGGTCGGTCTCCGCAATACGACCTGATCATACTGGGAGCCTCTGGCTTCACCGGCAAGTACGTCGTGAGAGAAGCCCTCAAGTTCCTCGCCCTCAACACTCCCTCCTCTCCTCTCGAATCCATTGCCCTAGCCGGCCGCAACCCGACCAGGCTCGCCGACGCTCTCCGGTGGGCCGCCCACCCTGATCCCCCGCCCGATATCGCCCTCCTCGCCACCGACGTCGGCGACCCCGCGTCCCTCCGCCGCATGTGCGCCCAGACGCGGCTTGTTCTCAACTGCGTCGGCCCCTTTCGCCTCTATGGCGAGCCTGTTGTCGCCGCCTGCGTGGACACTGGGTAAGCTGATTGTTTTGTTGATTATCTCTCTCTCTCTCTCTCGCGCGCGCGTCAAGTTCAGGATCTCTTGTGCGTTTTTTGTGTCTTTGGTTAGGAATGGAAAAGATTGAAAATATTCTTTCGATTAGACTTAGATAGATGGAAGCAAGTCTAAGAGGCAGAGTTATTAAGAGCTCTTGGTATTGGCATTTGGGGAAGTCAGCATGTGGCGTTCGTTATGATCCATGAAATGTGAATTTTTCCGTGTGCCTGCTCTTCGAGTTACCCGATGGCTACTCGGATTAAAGATGCTTGGATTGACATAGAAGGTTATAGAGGAGAGGAAGACGATGGATGAGCGACTAATGGCATCACCAAATCGAGGAGTGGAACATTTCAAAATCAGATGTAGTCGGATGGGAATTTCACTTCAGGGTCGTAGCGTGGACCGGTTGGAAGCGCTAAATGAGATGTAATTTGGAGAAATCAAGCCCTTTTTTCAAGTATCTGGTCTGTTTGCTTAAGGTAGTTGATTATTATACCCTGTCTGCAGCAAAGGAAATGAGATTGTTCCTCTTTGTGGCTATGCTTTATTTATTTGAGCTCTCGTTATGAATTACGTCTAGACCTTGACCTCTGTGGTTCTTATTCCAGTTGTGATTACTTGGATATTTGTGGTGAGCCTGAGTTCATGGAGAGGATGGAGGCTAAGTACCATGAAAGTGCAGTGGAGACAGGTTCTTTGGTTATTTCAGCATGTGGCTTTGACTCCGTTCCAGCTGAACTGGGCTTAATGTTTAACTCCAGACAGTGGACAGAACCAGCTGTTGTGAACCAGATTGAAGCATACCTGAGTCTGGAGTCTGAAAGGAGAATTGTTGGGAACTTTGGAACGTATCAGTCAGCAGTTTTAGGTGTGGCCAATGTGGAAAAATTGCTGGAACTGAGGCGATCCAGACCCAGAAGAGCTAGGCCTGTGGTAGGGGAAGACATTTGCTGTTGGCCATTACATATGAGCGTCTTCCATGATCATCAGATTTTATATTTTTCATTGGTGGCAGCTGACGTTGTCATTTAACAACTATAATTGATCATGAAATTTTCTGAAATTCTTGGTTTTATTCATTGTTATCTGCAGATTCCCGGACCCACTCCTCCAAAAGGATCGATTATAGAGCACCAGAATAAGATTGGTCTTTGGGCTGTAAAGCTACCTTCAGCAGATTCAGTGGTGGTTCGCAGAACGCTATCCATCTTGACTGAAAACCCTGATGGTCTTCCTGGTTCTAATGAAGATGCTGAGCATATTGAAAAGAGGAAGGCCTTTTGGTCCACTATGAAACCTGCGCATTTTGGGGTGAAAATGGGCTTAAGGTCCTTGTTGGGCATATTTAGATTAATGATGGTTGGGGTGTTCATAGGGGTCCTGGGTAGAATTGCTTTTGGGAGATGGCTTCTCCTACAGTTTCCCTCAGTTTTCAGCTTTGGGTGGTTCAGAAAGAAAGGTCCAACTGAGGATGAGGTTGAAAGTGCTTCATTTAAGATGTGGTTTGTTGGACATGGTTACAGCAGCAGAGATGTGGCTTCACAGAGTAATGTTAAACCGGACATGGAGATAATAACAAGGGTGATGGGACCTGAGATTGGCTATGTGACCACACCAATAATTTTACTTCAGTGTGCTCTTATTCTTCTGAGTAACCGGGAAAACTTACCCAAGGGTGGATCATATCCACCAGGAATTGTTTTTGGCCCTACAGATCTCCAAGAACGACTTGAGAAGAATGGGATATCATTTGATGTCATTTCAAAGAGTGCCCTCCATGCTTAATGGGTACTGATTTTCTCATTATCAACCGCTTTATGAAGCTTTTCTCATAGAACAGGAAGCTCACTAATGCAAATCATCCACAGTTTCTCATATTTTACCATCCTTTTAGTTGCTTGTGATGTTGCCTTTAAGCTGTCAAATTTTTTGATTGAGATGCATGATTTTGATCATAATAGCTAATTTGTGCTGCACGGACAACCAATCATTTAGCAATCTTCATATTTCGTAAGTTTGGAGCGTATCTGGTGTGTCTCATCATTCAATCTTCATTACACTGTGTGATATATGCCCTATGTTTCCACACGTCTCGGTGGTTGCTGTTAATCCTCTTCTTGAATAAAAGGATCCTTTGTTTCCGTACGTTGCGATAGTTAGGTTTTCAATGTGTGCAGAACAGGTTTTCCTAATTAACTGAGCTATAAGAAGTGCCTTCTTTTACAAATTGGGGAACCCTCTTCGAACATAAGGAGAGATCTCAATAGATGATCTGGAAGGCTACGGAAAGCAATTTCTGTTCAGGCATTATCTTTTTCTCTTCATCCTTGATAATTTCGTGCTTTTTTTTTTTTACTGGTATCTTTTTCCTCCTACTCTTCTTCGTTTTCCCATATAATCTGTGACTGATGTTTATTACTTCATTATTTCTTAAAAAGTCAAATTTAAAAATTTGATTACAAATATTATGTAGATATGACTGGGCTGGCAAAGTGGTAAACTATTTTATCTCAAATTTGTCGATATACATCGCCTTCAGTTAGAGCTGGGTGATGCAAAGTTTGATAAACAATAGCAAGAACTCTCGTTCTTTGACCTTCTTTCATCTGAAAGTTCATCAACTTCTTGATCAATTGTTTTTGCTCACCATCCAAGCTCCTCATATAGCTGAGAATTTTCGAGTAATTGGAAGCCGCTTTTGATGACGAGGCCGATAAATTGATGTTACACAATTATCTCTACATTTTGGGCTTTTTGATTTTCATCATTATCTATAGAAAGAAGTGAGTAATGTCAGTCCTAAATTAGTTTATCGAAACTCCGATTGATTGGATGGAAATCTCAACTTCCTGATTGGATTCGCGAATAGGGGTGGGTAAGAATCCCGCCATATCGCACACCTCAATTTTGAAATATAGGGCATAATGATTTCTAACAGGAAAGGACCATAACAAATGGATTTAAGAAGTCTGTTACGAATCTACTTTCAACCTACTTTCTAACTAATGGGTTAGACAGCTCATCTTCATTGCTTTTCTTTGCCAGGCCATTCTTAGACTCTCTCTCCCTCTCTCTTTGATTGCACGAATATAACTAGTGAGTTTCTCCCTCTTTGATCACAACATTGGCTTCATTGCCGCCCTCACTGCCTACGTTATAGTTGATTTGGCTTCGCACACATCCAAATGTTAATCTACTGCCGGTGAACCTATCAAATATATTTTAGTATGTTACTCTGCTTTTTTTTTTTTTTTGGTCGGAGTATGTCGCTCTGCTTACATGCATTTGCATGTGCAGTTTCATGTAATCTCTCAATTTTCTTGGCGCAAACTTGAACATTGTGAAGTGAAGAATTTTTCTACTGCAGAAAGACCGTTAGCTGAAGACACTAAGGCTCTAATTGTTTTTGCCGAAACATGAATGAGTTGGAAATCATTTTTCTAAAAATAATCACTTAAATTGCTTAGAAAAATGAATAAAAGGAAAAAGTTTTCGTCTTTCATGAAGATGTTTAAACGTAAATTGTTGTTGATAATGAAAAATCACTTGTTTGATTAATTATTTCAATTACTATAAGTTATAATTTTCGGAAAATATTTGTTAAATAATTTATTTTTTCGTTTCGGATGTTCGATGTTTAGTTCACAGAAAATAAGCTAATCCACAAAAAAAAAATTCACATATAAAATGAAAAAAATACCTTCAAAAGAGGAACACACTTCTCCATCTTTCCTCTCTCCACTCCTCCACATTCATTTTCTTTTAATCATTTTTTATTTTTTATTTTCTTTCTTTTTCTTTTCGAGTTTCTTTTGCTTTTTTATTTTATTTTTATTTTTTCTTCTTCCACTGTCAGTTGCCCGCAAAGGGGAGCCTCGAGGACACTAGAGGAAGAAATTATTACTCTGTGTAAGGGTTCGAATCAACTTTATCTGATCCTATCTCAATCGGTCATTGCCATTTGTTGCTTTGTCCAGAATTGCGTCTTCTCTTAATCAAATCAAAGTTGCATTAACGTTCTCTTACATGGCTCTGAAGTATAAAATGACTTCACTTTTATCCTTTGCGGGCTTCCTTGTTGCATCCATGGCCTTCCCCCGTCTCTGTTCTTGCTTTTCCCGAAGTACCTATAGTATATGTACTGCAATATGATCTAATTTTTAATTTGGTTATTCGTAGTAAGCTTCACGTCTACAATCAACGCCAATATGCTTCGATTATTGCTAGGGAGAAGCTCAAGGAAGGATACGAATAAGTCGAGTGCAACGCAAATGATTGAGAGCTCAGTAGATCTGGCTAGGCTCAACGGCCAAGTGGGGAGGCTCAGCGGCTGGTGGCCAGCAGGAGTAAAAAGGAAAAAGAAGAAGGAAAGAAAAAAAAAGAAAAGAAAGAAAAAAAGATAAAGAAAAATAATTTAAAAATCATTTAAAAATAAAAAGAAAATAAATTATTAAAAGGCATGTACATGGAAAATATTTTCCTTACCAAAGGGCGGAAAATATTTTCCATTTCGTTTTTAGGTGTTAGCCAAATATTGAAAAAGTTTGATTCAAATTTTTCACAAAACAATAAGAACTTAAGTGATGCAAAACATTTTGGATATATGCCGGTGATTATTAGTTGATTGGTGACTAAAGGCAAAGTTTGATTCAAAATTTTCCTCTGGATCTTCCACTTCAACCTTATTCTATTTTATTACGGTATTTCGGGATATATTCTCAGGATATTCCCTTGTTTATTCCGTTGTATATTTTTAGTTAGTCAGGTTAGTTTTGGGGTAGAAATCTTTTCATTATTTTGTGGGATATCTTCCCCATTCTTGTTAGGATTGTTATCTTATTTGTAGAGGTTGCATTACACGGTTAATGACTAGTGAAGTTTTAGTCTCCAAATTCTTCATGGTATCAGAGTTCGATTCTGAGACTAATTTTATCATCATCAACATTCAACGTCTTTTTCCTTCAACCAGCCATGGCTACCTCCACCGCTTTCACGCTCACCTCCTTGGATAGTCCAAGAAATATTCTCGTCTTGTGTCTCCTGAACGGTGAGAATTACCTCACATGGTCGCGGCTCATGAAAATGCACTCTGAGCAAATAATAAGTTGGGATTCATTGATGGCACAATTGAGAAACTGGGTGCCGGTGAGCCCAACGAAGAACAGTGGGCAATAGGCAATTCGATGGTCATTGCGTGGATCTCCAATACATTGGAGAAAGGATTGCAACCCAGCATAGCGTGTATTGAAGACGCCAAAGTTCTATAGGACGATTTGAGAGAAAGATTCTCGCAAGGTAATGAAACGAGAATTTATGAAATCAAATCTCAAATCTGTCTACTTAAATAGGAAGGGTGATCAATCTCGGAATATTATTCCAAGCTTAAGGGACTCTGGGATGAACTCGAGAATCCTCTTGATTTCCCATCTTGCACGTGCAAGGCGGCGACAACCTATGCTGCCCAGAGGGAAAAGGAGAAGGCTCACCAATTCTTGATAGGCCTTAATCCCGAATTCGGCACGGTACGATCAAATATTCTAAGCATGGAGCCTCTCCCACAACTTAATCCTATTTTTTCTATTGTCACTCATGAGGAACGACAAAAGATCATTTCTCGAGCTAATGAGACAGGACCCGAAGCTACTGCTTTTCTCACGAAGGACGGTGCTAGAAGCCAAATTGCGATACACCCTACTCAAAGTAGGCCCTTTTGCGAACATTGCAACAGGACAGGTCACTACAAGAGTAGCTGCTGGAAACTATATGGATGACCTAGTGATTGGGAGACTCGATCCAAAGGAAGAGGAAAACCGGGAAAGTCAACTGGGAATGGACAGTCGAAGCGAATTGGCCTCCCAGTAGCTATAGGGACTGAGATCAATCGTGGACCTGCAACACTCCAAGCCCAAGTTGTCCCAACTCACCAAGGACAGCAGCCGTAGCGGACTTGGCCAAGCAGAAGTAAATCGGGGCAAATTTCTGAATTGTCCCAAGCTCAATTTCAGAGATTGTTGAGCATTGTTGGGGCAGATGTTGCCAACCATGAGCCACTTTCTGGTAACAATTTGATATGCGTTAGTCCTGATGTTAATTGGATCATTGATACTGGGGCCTCGATGTATATGACGGGGTGCGCTGATTATTATATCAGTTCGACTCCCCTTCGTGGGAAATCGCCCATCTATACTCCGAATGGACATTCAGTCCAAGCCACCAAAGTCGGGACAGTTCGAATTGCCAACCAGCTGAACCTTCCTAATGTGTTATACATGCCAGAATTTACTTGCAATTTAATATCTTTTGCTCAATTATCGACCCAATTGAATTGTCAAGTAACATTCTCTGTTGGTTTATGCTTGATTCAGGACCTAACCTCGAGGAGGAGGATTGGAATGGGTGAGCTCCAAGGGGGGGGGGGGGGGTCTATTATCTACGATGAGTGGCTTCCTTGACGTCTGCATTTCGGCTATCACAGTTGATAATGAGACTTGGCACCAATGACTCGGACATCCTTCTCGCCAGGTTACTTTCAAGGGTATCAATTTAGTTGGAGAATTCAATAAGAGTTGTAATATTTGCCATCGCGCCAAGCAAACTCAATTTTCATTCCTAGTTAGTTTGAATAAAGCTACTGCATTGTTTCAACTGGTACACTGCGACTTGTGGGGTCGTATAAAACTAAATCAATTTCCAGTGCCAGTTATTTTCTAACAATAGTGGATGATTTCAGTCGAGGTGCTTGGTTATATCTTCTATGTGAAAAAGAAGGCCCAACGCTACACTGCTAGACTCGCCTTATACCGATGCATTTGATGTGTCTTAACTAGCAAATGATAATGGCATATCTCAAAATACCACCATTTTTCATCGATCTGATCGCCCACGTTAAATGTCGAAGCATCTTTTTGATTTCATTTGTCACATGACACATTACAACCCCCCCTCCTCAAGCTCACCCGCTCCATCACACTCCTCAGGTACGTCCTATCCTATTAAGAACTTTCTTTCTTATTCGGGTGCCACCGATCGTCATATTTCTTTTCTTGCGGCCATAGACTCTGACATTGAACCCAAGACTTATCGACAGGCTGTTCAAAACCCACATTGGTGCACTGCTATGGCCGAAGAGATATGTGCATTAGAAATCAATCGCACGTGGACCATCGAGAAGTTGCCTCCTGGAAAGCACCTGATAGGATGCAAATGGGTATTTAAAATCAAGTGACGAGCAGATGGTGTGATCGAGCGCTATAAAGCTCATCTTGTCGCTAAGGGATTTACTCAAATAGGTGTTAATTTCCATGAGACCTTCGCTCCGGTCACTAAACTTGTAACGGTCCGCTGCTTACTCACCATTGCTGTTGCTAAATGATGGGATATTTATCAAATGAACGTTCATAATGCTTTCTTGCACGGCAATTCGGAAGAGGAAGTCTATATGAAGCTCCCTCCTGGTTTTTCTTCCCCCGGCCCAGACAGTGTATGTCTTCTTCACAAATCCCTCTATGGTCTTTGCCAAGCATTGAGGAATTGGTTTTCTAAATTTGCCGATGCTCTTTGGTACTATGGCTTTAACCAATCTGCCGCTGACCATTCCTTATTTACTTATTCAAGGAGTGACATCTTTCTTGCTGTTCTTGTCTATGTAGATGATTTGATCATTGTGGGTAACCATATTGAGCATTGTCGGTCATTTAAGCAGTATCTCAACCGTTGTTTTTGGATAAGGATTTGGGTACTTTGCGCTACTTCCTGGGCATTGAAGTCACTCGACTTCAGTCTGGGCTATTTCTTAATCAACTCGAGTACACACTCGACATTCTTACTGAGTGTGGTATAGTTGGCTCTCGCCCGTCACCTTTTCCATGGAACAGCAACATCGTTTATCCTCCGACTCGGGTTCTCCTTTTCCTGATCCTGGTCACTATCGTCGTCTCGTCGCCGCCTTCTTTATTTGACGATTACACGACCGGACATCTGTTATTCAGTTCATATTCTATCACAGTTTATGCAGGACCCGCGTCAAGATCATTGGGATTCAGCCATGCGAGTTCTTCGATATCTCAAGCAGTCTCTGGGACAAGGAATATGTCTCAATCCAGACTCCCTGGATTTAACTGCTTATTGTGATTCTGATTGGGCCAGTTGTCCAATGACTCAGCGTTCAGTAATGGCTATTTCATCACCTTGGGTGGTAGCCCCATCTCATGGAGAATGAAGAAACAAACAACTGTCTCTCGTTCATCTGCTGAAGCCGAATATCATGCTATGGCTGCGATGTTAGTGAATTTCTTTGGTTATGTAGTTTATTCTCCTCGCTTGGCATTTCGGTTGCTCGACCTAGCCAACTCTATTGTGACAATCAAGCTTCTCTACATATTGCAGCTAATCCATTTTTTCATGAGGGAACAAAACATATCGAGATCAACTGTCACTTCATCTGAGAACATATTCAGTCCAAGGTCATTACAACTGCCCATGTTCCCACTCGGCTTCAACTCGCTGATATTTTCACTAAAGCTCTTGGTCGAGATCGTTTTCAGTTCCTTCTCTGCAAGTTAGGAATTCAGAATCCTCATTCTCCAACTTGAGGAGGAGTATTCTGGTATTTCAGGATATATTCTCGGGATATTCCCTTGTATATTCCATTGTATATTTTTAGTTAGTCGGGTTAGTTTTGGGGTAGAAATCTTTTCCTTATTTTGTGGGATATCTTTTCCATTCTTGTTAGGATTGTTCTCCTATTTGTAGAGGTTGCATTACACGGTTAATGATTAGTGAAGTTTTAGTCTCCAAATTCTTCATATTTGCCAATGGGTTGCCAGCATTACAGAAGACCATTCTTTTCCAAAGCAAATGTCAAATTTGTGGAGTTACCAAAGAAAGGCTAACTCAACCTTCTAAAATAAGTCAAGTCCACGAGAGTTTAGTGGGCAAAAGTTTGAATGTCGAAAATGTTTTTTGAGAATTGGTTTTCCGGATTTACTCATTTGATTCGTAAAAATGATTTAGTCAAAGAAAAATCCATGTATAAAATTAGGAAAGTAAATTTCTAAATCTAAATAGGTGAAAAAATACTTTCCGAAATTACTCACCTCGACTTTATTTTAATATCTATATTAAATTCTAGGGTGGCGCTTTTTCCACTCTTCTTTTGGCTAAAATAACTCCTTTTCTTGTGTTTTTATTGTAATATCCCTTACGTGGCCTATCTCCCCACAAAAATGATCCACTTTTTTCACTCCTAATTTGGTTAAAACACTCCAGACAAAGTGTTGTGACCATCTTACCCATTGTGGATCCCATCTTTTAGCATCCTCAGCTTTCTCTCGATCTTCGATTTTTGGTTTCTTCTCTTGTGGATCCCACTTTCCTTTTATCTTCATTCTTCTCTCTTTCTTTCTCTTAGTGTCCTTTTCTCACCTAGGTAGTTATCGTCACCCCTGAGATTCCCATCCAGGATGAAGAGGATCCATTAATAACGATCTGGTGGAGCTAATTAGATTAGGATCGTCAAGCCGCAAGGACTCGCTCACGACGACTGCACCTCGACTCACTATGTCCATTTGAAGCCAAGGATCGCCAGAGTGGCACCAATTCTTCATGCTCGGACATAACAAGCCTAAATTGCCAAGCTCTACATTGGAGATCTCCGTATAAGACTCACGTCAAGATTTTCCCTGGCTGCACCTGCTTCGACATCTCCAATCGAGCAGTAAATAGATGAGAGGCAAATGGCAACCAATTGGTTTGCACTTGAGGGAAACATCGACAGAGATGGGTCTTATTCACATGCTTGACGAGGTAGCGCGTGTGTGTAGCAACTTCCGGTGTACTGCTATCCTAGTCCACATCTTGTACCTTGTAGTTGTGTGGTACTTGGATTTGGTTATGCCTATTGGGTTCTTATACGTGTTCTTGATTGGAGTGTATTGCTATAGATTTAGGCAAAGATACCAGCCAGTGTGGACACTAGTTCTTATGTACACCAGTTCTTCTTACATGCTGGCTTGCATATTCCATGCTTTACTTAAGTTTTGGATCATGAATTATGTGTTGCAAAGAAATTGCAAGATCTCAAATAACTGAGCAGGTCGATATATTCATGCTGATAAGATGTGCATCTTCTTTTGTATTGATTTTGTTCTTATACTTCACTCTAAGTTATGCTTCTCGAGTGTTTCATTGAGACCAATTTAAACCGGACAAAAGCTTTTTAAACTTGTTACCAAATGTACAAATTGCAAGCTCTGCTGGATTCGAAATGATGGGTCCAAAGGGAATATTGAGGAGTCAAGATTGATGGAGTTCGATGGCTTGTGTTTGACGGATGGATCCTTTCCGTCTTGGAGGCGAATCGCAGGTGCAACAACCATTGGGAAAAATAGCAGATAAATTTCTCCCTTTGATTGAACCTGTGAGAAACCGAATCGAATGCAATCAATGGAAATAGACGAACCAAAAGAAAAATAACAAGAGAATTTTTTACGTGGAAAACTCCTCTAATGTGAAGGATAAAAACCACGAGACTGTTCACGGAGTCCACCTGAATCTCCACTATTGATAGTTTAGGTACAAAACCTCACAAATTTCAACAACACTAAAATTCCAAAACTATAAGTGAAGATCAAGCATCAACATCACCTTTAACGAGAGAAACAGATGAAAAAATACCCCAAAAATGTGGTCTGAAACCACCCACAAAATCTGCAGTAGACACATTGAAAACACAATCCAACCATTCAGAATCAAGACAATAAGTCCTGAAGCCGCTGACAAAATTTCAGCCCGATCGGACCACGGATGGACTTCCGATCGTCAAGTTGATTGCTGCTGGACAGATTTTTTTTCACCAGAAAACTGCTACTGTTTCTCACGTTTTGTGATGCTAATATGTTGCCCTAAAATTGCAGCAGCCCCTTCTCCAACATAATAAAAACCTAGGAGCTTACTCATATGGGCTGGACTAGCTTAAACGGCCCAATAAATCTCCCCCTCCAGCCCATTGAGGGAGATTTTAATACAGAAGAAACTCAACAGAAAATCATGCCGGCCTGGCGTCGGCAAAACTCATACTTCTCTCTAGTGAGAGCCTTTGTCATCATATCTGAAGCATTATCTTCTGTGTGTACTTTCTCAAGTTCCAACCCTTTGGATTCTAAAGTTTCTCGTATCCAATGATACCTCACATCAATATGTTTTGACCTGGCATGAAAAGTGGAATTCTTTGCAAGATGTATAGCACTTTGATTATCACAAAGTAAAACATACCTTTCTTGAGTGAAACCAAGCTCCTGTGTAAACTCTTTTATCCAAAGCAATTCCTTGCATGCTTCAGTTGCTGCAATGAATTCTGCCTTTGTCGTTGACAAGGCAATACATTTTTGCAACCTTGACTGCCAAGACACAGCTCCCCTGAAAAAGTAATCAAATAGCCTGAAGTAGATTTCCTTGTGTCAACATCCCTGCCATGTCTGAATCAGTATACCCAACAAGAATCGGCTTCTCACTCCCAAATGAAAGTCTCAAACTAGAAGTGCCTCGGAGATACCTTAGGATCCACTTCAATGCATTCCAATGCTCTCTTCCTGGATTTGACATAAAGCGACTAACCACTCCAACTGCGTGAGCTATGTCTGGCCTTGTACAGACCATTGCATACATCAAACTACCTACTGCAGAAGCGTAAGGAACTTTTCCATGTCTTTCAGATCTTTCTCACTAGACGGACATTGTTTATGACTAAGCTTAAAGTGTGTAGCAAGAGGCGTACTCACCACTTTAGCTTTATCCATCTTGAATCTTTGAAGTACTTTCTCTATGTATTTCTCTTGAGATAACCATAACCGCTTCGCTGGTCTGTCACGAGTGATCTCATACCAAGCATTTGCTTAGCCGGCCCCAAGTCTTTCATCGAAAAAGACTCGCTCAAATCTCGCTTTAACTTGTCAATCCTCGTAGTATTTTGACAACTATGAGCATGTCATCCACATAGAGCAATAAAATAATAAAGTCATCTTCAGAGAATTTCTGCACAAACACACAATGATCAGAAGTAGTCTTCTTATAGGCTTGCTCCCCCATAAAAGACTCAAATTTTCTATACCATTGTCTCGGCACTTGCTTTAAGCCATATAAGCTTTTCTTTAGTTTGCAAACATAATTTTCTTTACCTTTCACCTGAAAACTCTCAGGCTGCTCCATGTATATATCTCCTTCCAAATCACCGTGAAGAAATGCAGTCTTCACGTCCATTTCTCAACCTCGAGATCAAGACTAGCTGTTAGACTCAAAACAACTCGAATTGAAGACATTTTCACAACTGGAGAGAAAATTTCATCATAGTCAACTCCTTTTTCTGATTGAAGCCTTTAACAACTAGTCTAGCTTTATATCGAGGACGCGAAGTAGTCTCATCTTGCTTCAATCTATAAACCCATCGGTTCTTCAAAGCTCTTTTACCCTTAGGTAGTGCCACCAACTCAAAAGTATGATTGTCATGCAATGACTTCATCTCATCATGCATTGCATTGAACCATTCCTTTTTATTCTCATCTTCTACTGCTTCTTCAAAATTTTCAGGTTCACCTGCATCTGTCAATAAAACATACTCACTAGAAGAGTATCTAGTAGATGGGGTGCGGTCTCTGGTAGACCTCCTCAAAGCAGTGGTTGGTGGAGCTAATGGTGCACTTTCTTGAGTATCAATGTCATCTAAATGCTGCTGATCACCATGGATCTGATCTTCAGCCTGCTGATCATTCTGAGTCTGATCATGAACCTGCTGATCTGGAGTCTGACCATGAACACCATTTTCAACCTGATCATGCAACTATCCCTGCAACTCAAAAGATGGGACTGAGCTAGTATCAATTGAAATATCAGAATCATGAGAATCTGTCTTTTCATCTTCTCAATATCCCAAATGGTCTCATTCTCAACGAATACTACATCTCGACTTCTGACAATTTTCTTTGCAATTGGATCATAAAGTCTGTAGTCGAATTCATCAGAACCATAACCAAGAAAGATGCACTCTCGTGTCTTGACATCTAACTTGGACCTCTCATCCTTGGGAACATGAACAAAAACTTTGCAGCCAAACACCTTTAGATGGTCATATGAAATATCCTTTCTAAACCAAACTCTGTCTGGAACATCACCATCCAAAGCAATAGTGGGAGATATGTTAATAACATGTACCACTGTACTCAAAGCCTCACCCCAAAAAGATTTTGGCAACTTTGCATCTGAAATCAAACATCTGACTCTCTCAACTAATGTTCTATTCATTCTTTCTGCTATGCCATTTAACTGAGGTGTTTTAGGAGGTGTCTTCTAATGTCGAATCCCCTGTTGCCTGCAATATTCATCAAATGGTCCGATGTACTCACCACGTTATCTGAACGAATGCATTTCAACTTCTTTCAGTCTGTCTTTCAACTGAAACTTGAAACTGCTTGAATGCATTTAACACTTGATCTTTTGTCTTCAAAAAATAAACCCATAATTTTCTCGAATGGTCATCAATGAAGGTTACAAAGTAGGCTGCACCACCAAGTGTTAGTGGTTTTATTGGACCACAAACATCTGAATGCACCAATTCTAGCATCTCTGATTTTCTCGAAGGTGGATGACTCTTGAATGAGACTCTTCGTTGTTTTCCTGCTAAACAATGTGCACACTTTTCAAGTCTTGCACTTTTCACTCCAGAGAGTAAACCCTTTTTAGCCAACAAACCGATACCTTTCTCACTTATGTGACTAAGCTCTTGTGCCATAATGCAGTTGCATTCTCATCTTCCACGATATTACATATGTCCTTGGAAATCTTGGCTTGTAACAAATACAAAGAAGACTGCTTCATGCCTCTAGCCACAATTAATGAGCCTCTGGTGAGTTTCAACTGTCCATTATCAAAAGTACTACAAAATCCTGCATCATCAAGCTTACCAGTCGAAATCAGATTCAAACGAATATCAAAACATGTCTAACATCTTTCAGAATTAGCTTTGCTCCGTTATTAGCCTCTAAGCACACATTTCCTATACCTACAACTGTAGCCAGACCATCATTGCCCATCTTAAGGCACCAAAATTTCTGAACCTGTAGGATCTAAAGGACTCCTTTCTGGAGGTGATATGAAGAGAAGCTCCACTATCAATAACCCAGTTCGAATCATCGCAGGCAAAATTAACATTGTCATCATAGCAAACGATAACAAATTCGTCAGTAGCAGTGGCCACCCGATCGTCATTACTATTATCTCTTTTCTCAATGTTGTCATTGCCATTTTTCTTCTCGTTTCTCTTCTCATTTTTCACTTGAAAATAAATTTTCCTAATATAGCCCATCTTACCATAATGATGACACTCAATAGTCTTTTTCCATGACCTTGACTTGCTTCGGCTCTTGTTTCTAACTTTCAGAGCTCTGTTATGACTTCTGCCCCTGTTTTCAACAATTAAAGCTTCAGAATGGGAGGAAGAACCATGTGTTTTCCTTCTCATCTCTTCATTCAGAACACCACTTTTTGCAAAATCCATAGTAACAATATTATTAGGTGCAACATTAATCAAAGACATTCGAAATGTCTCCCAAGATTTCGATAAGGTACACAGTAGCCAAAGTCCCTATACTTCATCATCAAATTTAATATTCATGGCAGAAAGTTGGTCTATTACTCCTGATACTCATTTAAATGGTCTGATATAGATTGGCTATCTTTGTAATGCAACTCCATAAATTGTTTAATCAAACATATTTTGTTGTTGCCAGTCTTTCGTGCATATAATGACTCAAGCTTGTTTCACAAAGTTCTAGCATGTGATTCTTTGCTGATATGATTCAAAATATTATCATCGACAAATTGTCGAATAAATCCACACATAATTTTGTGCTCAAGATTCCAATCAGCGTCAGTTATGCTGTCAGGTTTAGCCTCAGCATATACCAGTAAATGCCAGTGCTTCACATACAAAAGGTCTTCCATTTTTCCTCTCCATATATGATAATTCTTTTCATTCAAACTAACCATCCTGCTCATATTCAGTTCCATCATTCAATAAAAAACGATGCTCTGATACCACTCTGTTGGGAAAAACAGCGGATAAATTTCCTCCTTTGACTGAACCTGTGAGAAATCTAATCGAACGCAACCAATGGAACTAGACGAACCAAAAGAAAAATAACAAGAGAATTTTTACATGGAAAAATCCTACAATGTGAAGGATAAAAACCATGAGAGTGTTCACAGAGTCCACCCAAATCTCCACTATTGATAGTTTAGGTACAAAACCACACAAATTTCAACAACATTGAAATTCCAAAACTAAAAGAGAAGATTAAGCATCAACATCACATTTAACGAGAGAAACAGATGAAAAAAAAAACCCCAAAAACGTGGTCTAAAATCACCCACAAAATCTACAGTAGACACATTGAAAACACGATCCAACTGTTCAGAATCAAGAGCAATAAGTCCCGAAGCCGCTAACAAAATTTCAGCCCGATCGAACCACGAATGGACTTCCGATCATTAAGTTAATTGCTGCTGGACAGATTTGTTTTTCACCAGAAAACTGCTGTGTTTCTCACGTTTTGTGATGCTAATATATTGCCCTAAAATTGCAGCAGCCCCTTCTCCCACATAATAAAAACCTAGGAGCTTATTCATATGGGCTGGACCGGCTTAAACGGCCCAATAACAACAACCATCTTGGTAAGAAATCGCTACTCGGAGGCTACCTCACAAACCTGACTCGCTTTGACTCTTTAGTCTTTCCAACTCTCCCTCTTTGTATTCTCCTCAACTCCGTCGGAGGATGTCGCCTTTTACCAAAAAGCATTGGGAGTGGGAGCCGCAAGGGAGAGAAACGTAATTGCCAGCAAAGGATGTTAACACCTAAATTTTGATTTTTCTTTTTTCATTTATATTGCATAAAAAATGAGAATTTATTCTCACAAAAAATATTTCCTCATGATTCGCATTTTTATTTTATTCATGCATTACATTGGCATTGAAGCGAAGTTCGAGCAAAGTAGGGGTGTTATGGCTGAAATTCTTAAAAAAAAAGAAGAAAAGAAAAAGAGACCTCATTGATCCATAATTAAGATTTGGCCCATGTGAATTTGAATTTGAGTAAACGAAAGGCATTGATCTTAAATTATTAAAGCCCATTATTTTAATGTGGCTATGAGACAAGCCCATCCTTGGATTCGTGCATATACTTGAGAAACCCTAGGTTTTGGCTATAAAAGGAGGGGTTTACGTCACATAATGGAAGGGGAGAATACACGTGAGGTTTGAGGGCAAAAAGAAAAAGCACTCCTCTGACACAAGTGGAAGAAAAAGCAAAAGAGGGGAAAGAGTAAAAGCACTTTTTTTTTTCTCTTCTTGCATCCACCAACCAGCAACACTTGGAGATCGTCAGAAAGCAACAAAATTCATTGCTATTGCCACGAGAATTCCAGCTTTTGCTGCCACGTTCTTCTTTTCTCGGAATTTCCTGGAGAAACTCTTCGTTCGTTGCTTGTTTCTTAACACCAAGACCAGCCGCAAATTCGTTGTGTCTGATCACAGGAAGTTAGTCAAGCCTGAGAGTTATCTAGCTGTGCGTGTGGACAATCTTAAGCCTCCCAAAAGTTCAACCGTGCGTGAAGATCATCTCGGGCTAATCCGAAGAATTGAAACTTGGTCGTCGAGCTTGCCGTAAAAGTCCAAAAGAGGAAAGCATATCTTGCAATTTAGGTATGTTTCCTAATTTAAATATTTTGGATATTTGATTGCAAAATTTGAGCGTTTGAATTGCATTATCCGAAAAAATTGTCTTGCAAGTTCAAAATATTCGATTACCTAATTTGGAAAAATTGCACATTAAACTTGAATGTTGAGTATTTTCTAAAAATTTTGCATTATGTCACTTGCCTAAACTATGAGATTGCGATTCGATGTGAATATTTCGGAATTCTTGTGATAATCTTGTGATAATTAAAATTCTCCGAAGATATTCAAAGATACCCAAAAAATATTTCAAGATGTGATTGATTAGGAAATTTCCTAACCCGCAACCGTATACATGGAAATAAGTCAATCTATCAGGCTTTAGATAGAATTATTTCCATAGCGGGTATTTCAAATTTTAGGGTCGATCTATCAGGCTTTAGATCGAAACTTAATTCGAAAGAAATAGCGGTAATTATCTTTTAATTTTTGCAACTCGAACTTTAAATTTCATCTATAAAAACAAAAAAAAAAACTCAAAAAAATAAAAAATAAAATAAAAAAAAATTAGGAAGATGTGATTTCTTAAAACCATGTCTGATCATTTAAAGAAAAATAAGATTTTGCAGAAATCCTATTTCATGGATTGTACTCAATAAAATCTTTTTAATCCATTCAAACTTTTAAAAGATGTAGACGTAGGGTAAAAATATTGTCTTAAAATTTTTGGGAATTAATGCAAATTAAATCTGAAAATTATAAGTCAATCTCAAACCAATTCACTCTCTTTTTCATTTAATTTTTAATTTCGAAAATCATTTTTTTAAAAAAATACAAAAAAAATTCATAAAAAAGAAAATCCTAAAAAATTATTCCTTTGGATTTCAAGTGAGAATTCATCTAAAAATTGCCAAATTAAAAACGATTTCATGAAATCGGTACCGAAAGAGCGTTAATAGAAATATTAGCGTAATCAAGTCCTGAACTTAAAATCTTTGGTTCGTAGAAATAGAATAATTCTCCCACTATTTTATTTAGGTTTCTAATCAACCTACCATAAATGATTAGTGGCGACTCCTATTAAAAATCTTTTGCATTTAAATATTGAACATAAGTTGTGAATTGATAGAGCTTGGGAGAGTTCGAACTAGGTTAGTTAATTCACTTAATTAACTTGGTAATCCATTAACCTAAGAATTGGAAAATCTTGGATTTTTAGGTCGCGACAAAGGAGAAAGAGAGGAGGATGGAGAGAAAGGAAAGTGGGACCTGCAAAAAAGAAATAGACGAAAAAAAAGGATGCAGAGGGAGCCGCTTAAATGCTTAAGATTGGACCCATAATGAGGAGTCTTTTAGCTAGATTAGAAGCGCGATCCATATTTTAATATTATATATTGTTATATATGTAATATTTTTTGTTCTATATTATATATTTTCATTGTTTAATGTTTTTCTTCTTCCTTTGCTGGTCATCAAGCCTCCGTGATCGATCATAGACGTGGGCTAGTGAGTTCGAGGCTCGCCAGCTCTTGGCAAGTGCAACCTTGCCAAATCCCGATGAGCTTAAGCTTGCTAGAGGCCAGCAGGCTTGAGAGCTAGTGACTGGTGAGATTGAGCTCGCAAGTGGCTGTTGCCAATTGGTCACGACAGAGAGAGAAAAAAAAGAAAAAGAAAATACAAAGTTAAAAAGTTAAAATTTTGAATTTTTTTTTTTAGCATGAGATAAAGTGATGAGATTGAAATCATTTTCTAAATGAGATCCAAACACACAAAAAAAAAATTTGGTCACATATCACTAAACATAGAAAAACTAGCCATTTTCTTGAAAAATAATTTTCTGCAATTTTTTTTTCATGAAATTTTTTCCCAATCAAACGCACCCTAAAAGTGATAGAACATTGCAGCAACTGCTGGGCATTTTCCAGTAATTTCCTGGAAATTTATGTGATGTCTTGAGTTGAAATTTAGCCCTCAAAGGGCGGACATCAATGCATCAGGTGTCACTCAAGGACTGTGATATCCTAACTAACAAGAATATGAGCAGAACTAGCAGTTTTTTTTTTTTTTTTGGGTTGAAGAGCAGAACTAGCAATTGGACAGCGAGAAATAATTGCCATTTGTTGGTTGACTTCCGCTGATAGTCTCTTAATGGTATGGTTTGTTCATTCCCTCGAAGATAATTAGGAGAATTGAGAAGTGTTGCTCTGCTTTTCTCTGGTCAGGATCTGATGTATGGGCCAAGGCAGCTAAGGTTAGGTGGGTGTAGGGATGTCAATGGTTCAGCTTAGTTTAGTGTATGGTTCAGGACGAATTTTAGTTCAGTTCAAGTATATTCTCAAATGGTTCAGTTTAGTTCAGACAATTCAGTTCAGTGTTTGGTTTAGGACGAATTTTGGTTCAGTTCAAGCATATTCTCAAATGGTTTAGCTCAGTTCAACTCGCTTCGGTTTCGCAGTTATTTTTTTTTTTGTGGCTTTTTTTTTGCCTCCATAACTCAAACAAACTACCATCATAACCTGTTAGCGAGTTCTAAATGATGACCCTTTGTCGATGATTCTTTTTCGCTCATATGGGTACCATTGACTAGTCTGTGTTTTCTTTCTATTTAGTGTCTACAAAATGTGCGGTGACACACATATAACTCAAGTTTTGATACGAGGTCCATGTGTGTCAATTGTAAGACGTACTCTTGGAGATGTATCAGAAAAATATGTTTTCAATTTGTTTCTTTGCTCCAAGAATAACTCATAACAAGCTTGTCTCAAGGTATTTCTCAAGGGGATTAAAAATTTTAGTTGGATTCCCCTCACGAATTGATGAAATGCCTCATTTCTACAAACTTGAGAGGCAATTCAGCAATAATGAACATGGCCGCTAGGTCTTTTCAACTAGCATCTTAGTCGAATTGTCATGGACTAGATGAACTACCTACCCCGACAAGTTGACCTGATGCATCTTTTAGCCTTTTCTCCACGTTCCCATAAAGATATTGCTTACATCTGCTTAAATGGGCACGTATTGCAGTTGTCTCATGCTTAAAAGCAATAAGATTCTCACAATATATACATTGAGCATTACCTTGCTATTGTCTGTCTCTTTAAAGTGATCCTACACATCGGATCTCAATGCTCTCCTTTTATCTGTGCTAATATTTTGACTCATTAAATCCATCTATCTATAAAACAAGTAAAAAATCACATACACCCGACACACACTCACCCACAAAAGGAACGAGTTTCAAGGTGGAATTAGCATGAATTGGATAAGAGAGAAGAAGGGTAGCTCCGTAGGTGCACGCACCTTGTAATTTCGGTTCTGGGTCTTTCTAATATGAACTTGAGATACTTATAGACTGCACAAAAGGAGGTAGAGTGTCCAAGGGAAACTCAGATATTGCGTTGAAGAGGTGTAAAATTCTAAACTCGAGTCATTGTTGAAGTTTATTTTGGCACCTGTTCCCACCTTGTTACGAGTAGTAGCGACGTAGCGTTGACAAATCTTTAATCTCGATGAGCTTTTACCAAAGCTTGTTATATCCAAACAGGTACTCAGAAAACAAATTAAGGTCAAATTCTCAATTCATACAAGACAAGAAATCAAAACAGAACACCAAAAACAACTGAAACTACAAGTAAACTTGCAACAAACCAGTGGGAAGGCAAAAGCAAGATAGAACCATTACCTCCTGAAGGTGGATTTGGTGAACCAGGAGTGATCTTTGGCGGGTGGGCGAAGGGTGATCGAATACCCATCTTTCGAAATCTCGTCTTTCACGAATTTGAGGTCAGAGACGAAGGGTTGGAACAACCTAGAAGCCTTTCTCAACAACCAATTTGTTATCAAATAGAATAAACCTAGAAAATTGCCTCCTGTTTCTCTCCTCATCGCATCTCGAACCCTAAGAACCTGAGGATTGCACAATGTGCTCGGCGATGGATTTTGACCTCAGCATCGTCGACCAGGCGGCGACAAAGAACCGGAGCTTGCAGAAGGAGATGAATAAGGGAACAAGGAGGAAAAACAAGCCGAACTGGAGTCGCAGGAAGCCAGGAAGGACGAGGAGGAAATGGGGCAGATAATTGAACAATAGGATTTCGGTTTTTGTGTATTTGAGTTTGAGAAGGCCAAGCCCAAGTGCAGTTCAGTTCGGTGAACTAAACTGAACCAATAAAAAAATTGTGGTTCCTTTACTAAAAAAACCTAAACTGAAAATGTTCAAAATTTCAATTCAGTTCGATTCAGTTCTTGTTCGGTTTCGTGGTTCTTTTTACTAATTGACCTTGTCGCAACTAAAATTAGGAATTTTAGGTTAATAGATTATTAGATCAATTAAATAAAATTAACTTGTCTAGTCCGAGCTCTCCCAAGCTCTACTAATTCGCAAATTAAGTTTATGTTCAAATGACTTAAATTTGGAGCCACCACTAGTGTTTTTTTGGTAGGTAGATTAGATACCTAAATAAAGCATTGGGAGAATATTTTCTACAAACTAGAGATTTAGTTTGGGGATTTGATTATGTTAATTTTTCAATTAACACCCTTTCGGTACCATTCTTGTGAAGATTTCTTGAATGCAAATTCAATGGATTTGATTTATAAAGCAAGGTGCAATTGTAATTTTTTAAGGTTTTTTTTCTTTAAAATGAATGCAACATGTAATGCAAACCTAACTATATGAATGCAAAACATGACTACATGATGTTCAGACAACTATATGGCATGTACGAAGACTTTGGAAAAATCAAATTTTAATGTAAGAAGAATGTGAAGTCTAACATATATGGCACGTAACATGATTCATTAAACTACATGACTTGGTATAAATGACAGGCAAGGATGCACTACTATGACATGCGAAAATTTATATTCGTCTAGCCCAGATGACATGCAAATTGAGCTAACAAAGTTAAAAAAACTATATTCTAAATGACATGAAAATGCATAGATGACACAAGAAAATGCATAGATGACATGGAACATATGCATGAACTACACTATAAATTATGCCTGATCTACCCTATATGAAATGCACATGAGTGACATTTTTTTGGGTATTTTTAGATTAAATAAAAGGAAAAAATAAAAGATAGTCCAAAGGTTGATAACAATTAATATAAATTAAGAAATTGATCACTCAAAGTCTAATTTTATATTAAAAGGTATCTTGACATTTAATTCCATTTTAGACCATGATTTGATGTTCTTTTTGTGAATTTTTTTATGACAAAAGAGTCAAATAAAAGTAAATAAACATGAAGTATCGTACACCTTATGATCCGAATTTTTCAATGAATTCGCTTCGTACTCAAAGTTCAGGGTCAGAAGGAATTTATTCACGTCATACCCCAAAGGTGAGGTGGATGGTGAATTTAAATGAAATTTATTGGTGTGGTCCTAAAGTTATGGGATGAGATGGATAATTTCATTATGCGGATGGCGTCGTAGTTTGAGGGTGAAGTTGGATAGTCATCCATAATGCACATAGCCGAGGGGACAAACGCACAAGGGAGCATGTACTATACTTAAGGAAATTATAAAAATATTTGACTCTAGACTATAGTATAAATGCATAAAATGCATGAAAATTTCACCAAGTTACGGTACATGCCGAATTATGAAGGGCAAATGACCCATTTGCTAAGGATTACATCTTTTCAAAATTAGCAAATTATCTTATGGAATTTGAAAAGTATTTTTAGATAATCCTTAATTAGAAAAGATATTCTAAGAATGTTCAAAGTTTGTCCACCATATCTTAGAGATGTGCTTGTCAATGTTAAGCACGATATCCATAAGATTTGCTTGACATTCAAATATTTCAAATTAGGCAACAAGAATTCTTAAGGATATGCTCAATATTTTCGTAAATATATCCTAAATCAGAAAGCATGCAAGACAACATCAAGTCTAGCAACAATTTTTGTAGATAAGATCTATCAATCTAAATCAAGACATAAGATAAAAATTGACCAACTGAAGATCGAAATTTACCTTATATCAAGAATCTTTTCCTAATCTGAAAACTTGAGTCGAAACTTGCAATCCCAGTTAAGAATTTCGAACAATCGGCGAGACTTACGCACATCTAGGAGCTTCTCAAGGCTTCGATGTGGGCGATTTTGCAGCAGCGAACTTGAGCTTTGATTGGTACGGAACATCAAGGAAACCGCTTCCCAAATGTGTAGTAATCAGTCCTGGAACAACAGTAATTCCGAAGCCTTTGAACAGCTCCGAATTAGGCACCAAACAGCAAGGAAAAAACCTTCAAACAGCAGTGGCTTCACCTCCCAAATAGGAGCATGAACTTGCTCGTATAATGCCTTGAAGACATGCCCGAACAGCAGTGAAACTCGCCTCAAATAGCGCCAAAAGTCTACACAAAACAGCAAGTGCTTTCGACTAAATAGCTACTGTTTCGGGTATGATTAGCAGGCAAAACAACTCCAAACCGATCCCTGAACAGCTGTGGAGTAGTCCTTGTGTCAATGAACAAAACCAGAAGCGATCCGGGCTTGCACAGCCATGGACGGACAAATAAACAACGGCGATTATCAGGGGGCAAGCTAATGAGCAGGCGTGATATCAGGCTCTTGGTGTAGGTCATCGACGTAGGCGCATGCCGGACTCGATTGTGAAGGTGGCCTCCCGGTTTTTGTGATTGAATTTCACCTCTTCAGGACTCTTTTTTCAAGCAAATCCAGCATGCACGCAATCTGGAAGTTTCATCTAAAACAGCACCTTTTGGCTTCCTTTTGATGACAAATCGAGCTGTAAATCCGTGGAAATCTAGCAAAATGATGATAGCTAAGTCGGACAACAATAACAACTGAAAACAAGGCTGATATACCTTGGAATTAAGACCGAGTTGCGGCTAAACAGTAGCGCAAAAACAGGTTGGACGGCGAAGCAACCAGGCAGGCAAATTCAGACGTCGGCGAAGCTGTTTGGTGAGGCTGTCCGGTGATGGAGGCTGAGTTGGATGACGGACTGCGATGATGATGGTGGAGCTCAAGCGCTGGATGCAACGAGGAAATTCGCCAGCCGATCTCTTGATGTTTATGACAGATGTCGCCTTCAGCAAAGAAAAGCTTGATATTTTTTTTTGTCTTCTCCCTCCTTGACTTTGGCCGTATATGAGAATTGAGAAGTCCTTCATGGACGTCTTTGTTGGCTAATTCCTCCGTGAGTCTTCTAAGAGATGAACAAAGAAAATTTTTTCTCTCTTTTCTTGTGCTCGCTGATGAAGACTCCCACGTTTTTTTTTAGATCTCTCAATCTGCCGTGTTTGTGATCTCAATGGCCCCTCCTTCTATTATGTGACATAAAGGTGTTTATATAGTGAAAACTTAGGTCAAACTTTGATGATATAGGCTTAAGCTTTGGCCTTTTTTTTAAAATTATTATTACTAATAAACTTTAATAAAAGGCCTTTCCATAATTAAAATTTAGTGGACTGAATTAAGCTTAACTCAAGCTCAGATTCCCATCAAATTTTCAATACATTCTCTCTAACTTAGCTGAATTTTGCAATATGCTCTAATTCAATTACCTGTCGAATTAAATTAACTCCTCGCCGTCAATGCAAAATGTAATGCAAGAAAAGTAAAAACACGATGCATGAGGGAATAGTTTTTTTTTGTGATAAGTAATTCACGTTTTTGTGCAGTATAGATGAAAAAAGAAAAATCAAAATTTAGGTGTCAACAGACCTGAATTAAAAATGTTTGAATTTTAGTTTAGTTCGATTCATTTGGTTCTTCGTGGTTGCGTTCTGACACCTCTAAATCTAGGTACTCTGGCAAGGCTTCAACGTGCACAATCTCCCTCATCTAATACCAAAGCGTTTTGACAATTAACGCAGAAGCTTCCTGGTGAACTACCACAAAAACATCACAACTAGAGGGAGAGAGTGGAGGATGGAAAATTATTCACGAGATGGACAGAAAAGGTCAGCGACTGAGACCCACAGTGGCCAAACCTCTCCACTGCCTTTGTTGCCCCTTTGCCGAACTGTGACACCCCCATTAACAAGGATGTTCCCTGTTGATTCTATGGAGCTGTGACAGCCAAGAAGCTTTTCCCCACGGTACAATGCGGATCGTTCTCGGAGCAACACCTATCGAGACGTCTTTTTTCCAAAAGTTGAAGATGGGAAGCTATGAGTCCGAGGGGTGTTTTTGTTGTTTCCTTTTCTCACTGACCAAGTGTGATACCGAAAGTATCTCTTAATAATTCGGTATCTTGGTAAAATGACGGCATGAGGAAAGACTTTACTAGTAGATATGAAAATGATGATAGAAGGAAAGGACTTACCGAATAACCACGATGGGCTTTTATATTCGGGAAGTTTAAAAGGAAAAAGACAAAAATACCGAATGAAGGACATCCGGCACTTGAATTTGATAAATCCTCAGTATGGCATCGTAGAATGATTCTATCCCGAAATTCGGGAAACATGGGGCAAAATCATGAGGCACGAACAGGCTTTGAACGTTAGGGGGGATGTTATTCAAAAAGATTCAATGACCAGGCAATTAAAGTGGGATTAGAAAATGTTCCGATTTCCCTGGAAAGTTATGGAATCATGGGTGAGAAGAAATGAGCATGGCGCTACAATCAAAAGTTGAAAATGGAGAATACTGATCAAGCAGTTGAGAACACACGGCAAAAAATATTTCAAAGAGAGGAGAAGAAGACACGCCATAGAAACACAACTCAAGAAAATACTGTTTCTTTCATGTTTTCATTACTGCCTTCAATTAAACTTCCTGTAGTTTTCATTCTTGTACCTTTAGATTCCCAATAGTTTTTGTACTTATTTACAGCAAGTAGGAGACTGTAATCATAGATGTTAATTTAGAAGCATTTCCTCTTCAGAAGTCTCCATTAGAACAGAGGCCACAAACCATATTAATAAAAAAATCAAGAA
>JAGVVM010006234.1:0-32143 GCA_019149425.1 Psidium friedrichsthalianum
AATTGCGACATTATACTAATCCATGGTCTCATTTTATTTAACCGGGTCCTTTTTATATATGAGGCTCAATTACGATAGATTACTTTTCATGAAAATTATAAAAAAAAATTCTAAATCTATTGCTATTTGTGCCAATTCATCATAATTTTTTTATGCCAATTCAGTTCATTTGCCGAACCTACGTCCTACGTAGAAAATTTTAATATATATTATTTTTCATCTTTTTTTTTTCTTCTGTTCTCTTTTTTTTTTTCCTTCCCCCCTTTGGCTAGTGAGGGTTGCTAGAGCTCGCCGACAGTCGGTAGGGCTTCACGGCCCTCGCCCAGCCAAACGAGGCATCGGGGCCTGGGCTCGCCTAGATCTAGGCGAGGCAGCCTCACCAAGGTTACTTCTAAAGAGGGCATGGCCTCACCCACAGCCACGATGGCCTCGTGTAGGCCAAGCGAGGCCCTGACAAATGGACTGAGTTGACACAAATAAAGATTTAGAATAGAATTGACACAATTAAAATAGATTTATGACTTTTTTTCTGTGTGATAATTTTCCAGTTATTCCATGACAATGACGACGTAAATGGCATGGAAATTAGCTTTCCTTCTATTTGGTGTCGACTGACTTTGAAGTCCACATATGAAAATGCTTTGCTAAGGGAATGCGCTGTGACAGTGCCTTCCCCCTTGGTGTGCTGAAGGAAGAAGAGGCAGAAAGATTGTTTGAGACGGTGATGGGCGGCAAAGTTCCTGTTGAGTTGAACCCTTGGTAGAGGAAGCGCTCCGCATATGTGCAGGTTTGCCTTTCCTAATTGTCGCAATATCGAAACTTTTCCGTAAACACTAGTTACGCTGCATGTAAGTATGCTTTGACACAAATCGGAACGAAGAAACCTGTGACAAGAAATCATACATTACAGTCAGTTATGATCGTATAAAACGCGATGAGGCAAGTCATTGCTTACAACTCATTGCTGTTTATGGGTCTCTAAGCCCTCTCTTGAAAATTTGGTGAGGTACGGCGTCGGCTTGCGGCTTTTGGAGAAGAAAGCAGCATGGTAGATGCTAGAATTATGTTGAGCTCACTGATCGAAGCTCTTCAAGACTCCTACCTGTTGTTATGCAGTGAAGAAGACGCTACTGGTTTCAAGATACATGATTTGGTTCGTAAGTTTGTTGCCTCAATCATTTCAAGAGATCACCCTCTTCTTGTGTTGAAAGACGAGTTAGTCTCAAAGTTGACGACAGACAAGCTCAAAAGTTGCAGGGCGATATGCTTTCCTACGTTGACTTGAGGAGCCTCCCAAAGAATTAGTTTGTCCATAATTTTGCATCTTTTTGCCATGTTCTCAAAATAAATATCTAGAAGATATCGGATTCATATTTCAACTCTATGAAGAATCTGATGGCCTTAGATCTTACCAGGATACGTCTCAGTCGTCGCCTTTGCCGTTTCAATTCTTGAGGAAGTTACACTCTCTATGTCTTGATTATTGTTCATTAGAGGATGTGGCCATTCTTGGCGAGCTAAAGGGCCTCCAAATTCTCGCCTCCAAATTCTCACTCCGACATTCACCATTGCCGAAGAATAGGGCACTAGTAGAGTTGAAGTTGTTAGACCTAAATCACTGTTCACAACTAACAGAGTATTGAACCGGATGTGCTTGAAGCTTGACCAAATTAGAGTAGTTGTATATGCAGTATAGCTTTGGCAGATGGAATGCTTTGGACAAACTCCACCGATTAATGTCAATCTTGTCGAGTTGAATACATGAAGAAACTGCACACTCTGTACGAATCCATTCCCAATCCGAGTGCACTCCAAAGGATCTAGATGTTGAGAAATTAACCAAGTATAGAATCCAAAGGGTAAATCGTATTACTGGAGCGAGTATGAAGGATCGATGATATGGAGCTCAAGTTGGATCCAACAAGCGATTATTCTTCATAAAGAATGCATACAAAGTATCTTATGCAAAGCTAATATATGTATTTGGAAGGGTTGATCATAATTGAGCAAAGTATATACGGGTTATCCATAGAAGGTTTTCCAAATTAAAACATTTATAGGTCGAGGATTGTCCCTCTATCCATTACATCCTTGAACGGTCTTCTTTTCCTTCTTTTAAGGGTTGGAGAACTTCTCGAGAATCTCGTCAACTTGAAGAAGATATGCCACAGCCATGTCTCCACCGAGTCCTCAAGATATTAAAAGTAGTACGATTATTAGTTGCAACAGATGGAGGTTTCTTTCCTCGTTCAGTGGCGAGAGAACTTCCATAGTTAGAAGAGCTCAAGTTGTTAGTTGCAAGTTTATGCGGAACGTTGCAGCTAATGAGCATGAAAACTCGAGTTGCCTAAAGTTGCTGCATGAATTGCATGAGTTGCCACTATGGAATTATAACTGTTGGCTCGTCTTCGAGACTACATCATACAGCAAGTTGGCACTCAAATGCCTTCAATGTACCAGTATTTCTATTAAAAGAGGGGAAAATTACCATTCAGCAATGTGCCATTTCAGTCATGCCACTCAGTCCTAAACCTTTCTAATTGTTCCATTTTATTCCATCCATGAGTTTTGGCGCCAGCTCTGTGGACGATAGAATATGTTAGAATTTTTTTTCTATTTTATCAACCCCTCTCTCCCTCAGCCGCTCGTGGCCGACAGGCACGGCCAGCGAGGCGAGCCTACCCCAGCCATCGTGAACTCACCTGAGCCTCATCGACCTCGCCTCGCCCCTTCGCCTCGCCTCGGCTCGACTCGCCTCGCCTCGCCCTAGACGTCAAGCCTCGCCTTCGCCGCCTCCCCTCGAGCCTCGCCTTGGCGGGTAGGCTCCTCGCCGACTGTGCCTCGGCCAGCGAGCGGCTAGGGGGATGGTAATAAAAGTATAATTCAAAAATTAGTAAAATTTTTTGCAGCCGGCGGCGTCTCACGTCAGCGTCGGCGGCCAACTCACCGGATGGACTAAAATTGAACAATTACAAAAAAGTTTATGATGATTTGCAAAAAAAAGTTTAGACTGTGCACAATTGCAATAGGTTTGGACTGAATTTGGTTAATTTTCCCATTAAAAGATTATTAATTTTATTAGTTTTCGTTCCTTTGCTAACTAGATGTAATGCTATTTTGATGCCTATTCAATTTGTTGCTTTCAATTTATTTTCTTCCTAATTGCCTTATCCGTCGTGCCTTCCCTGTAAAAGAAATATCTTACGTTTCTCCTAATTGAGTAGAAATCCAGCTAATTGAATAAAATCCATGTAAATTTAGTTTGTGCTAGGTTTCCAAGTTATTTAAATTTACATTCTGCAAGCATATCGATATTAACAGGGCTTCATAAAGCAAATTGAAGGGAATGTTTTTGGCATTAACGTAATTTCATAAGTAAAGTTTTTTATGCTCTTTCAAATGGATTCCATTGAATTTAGTTACTAAAATTTGTTATTATCCCAAAAATGTATAACGTGTATCGCATAGGCCCCATAACTGTAGGAGCACAGAATTTCATGCATGTTCATGCACGCGTAAAGGATGGATAGAGATATATTTGTAATGGCTTTTGGCATCCGATATTCCGTTATATTGGTGGGGACCAGACTCCAACATGATAGTTTCCTCGTCGGTAATGAGTCGTGGAAATATAAATTGCGGCCAAGCATTGCATATTTCGTTGGGTTTTGCTTTATTCCATGGATGAAATAGAAACGGCTCACCAATCAAATTAAGCTTTGCATTGCAATTCTTTACCATAGAAAGACTGGAAATTAGAGACGACATTAGTATGGTGATTCTGTTACTCCGTTTTTTCATTCTTTTTGTGCAACTTAATAATTCCCCTCTCCCTTGCCACTACTAATCTATATTTATATCTTGGAATTTCATGAATCGAGATTTAACTGAATCACAACTCCGGAGCGGATCCGCCGGTTGCTCTTCTGAGATTGAACATCACTCGCGGTACCTGCACAAAACATGAATGGGTAATACAATTTCAGAACAGATTTCTAAAAGCTTTCTGACATTTCAAGGAATTTAAAACTCTCAGCAGCCTCACACGTGCGGCATAGGGCCTTTTTAAGTCGCGCACTTGACATCATTTGCGTTTACAAGATCTCTTTTCTTTCCTCTTTTTTTTCCTGATTGAAGGAAGAACTGCACCAGCAACGAGGCCTCTCCGTCGCCAACTAAGCAAGATCTCTAGGTTCAAGGCCTCGGAAATCACCCTCTTAGTTTTTACATGAGTTCCATGACCATTCTTAGGAAACTCTTGTTTAAAGAAACAAAATACAATTCACAGATCAGCCATTTCAGCTGAGTCATCTGACTCGTCCAGTGGATAGTCCTTGAATACTTCGGTGGAAAACTATATTTGGTTCTTTGAAGTGTGGATTATGCAAGTAAGATTTGTGTATTTGACCCAAGCATTGAAAAGCATTCCCTTTTCAATTGCTTTCTCTTAGCCTCACTTTTTAATTGTCTCAGAGTGATATAATAATGATTTTAGGAGTTTTGGTAGTAGATAAAATCACACCTCCTATTGTATTGCGCCTTTTCTTTCTAATTGCTGATATCCTCCCGAAAGCTTCCTCAGCTGCATTTTTCTTTTACCATGTCAATTCGTGACTTCTAAGTTCTAATGTTAATTATCCCACTGGCGTGGTTCTTGTTTCTTCAAATAATTTCTTCATCATCTCTAATGATTTAACTATTGCAATGCATACTAGCTAATTCATTATTTTAGGGAAGTAACTAAATGGACGAGAGGGAGATATTTTACTTAAATTTGTGATCAATGGGAAACTAACATGTGGTTATGTGATTGTTATGTGGACGTATCCAAATTACTGTTTTATCCATTTTCAACGGAATCTAGTCAGAACAGAAGCCCTACTCTTTGATTTGTCTCCAGTAATTCAAATAGCCTTGTCGTCCTAGAGTCATCCACATTAGAATGGAGATGCTTTACTAACTTTTTTATTTTATTCTTTTTTTCCTTTTGTGTAACTTGAGATAGAATCACCAATTCTGTGAATTCATAATTTACATCTTGGCACTCATCTACATTTACATCTTGAAAGTTCGTGAATTTGTAATTTAACTAATCACCAATTTCGTGAGCGAATACCCGCAGGTTGCGTTTCCTAACTTGGAGACCTTATATATTTGCAAGGATAGCATGAGATGGCATGGGACAATCGGAGTGCTGCGAATTCTTTTCCCAAGCTAAATTGCTTCATTGGATGGATGCAAGAGCCTCACCTCTCTGTTTCCAGCCGATAGTTAGAGATCTAATACAACTTGAGGAGTTGGAGATCCGTGAATGTGGCATTGCAGAACTCATCGAGAAGGGAGGAGAGTACTAGTTCCCAGGTTTGATTTCCCAAAGTTAACCTCCATCCAATTTGAGCATCTGACAGAGTTGAAGTGCCTCTACACCAGAACACATACTTCCCATTGGGCCGGCATTAAAGACCTTGAGGTGGATGGCTGTAACAAAGTAGAGATAGTTGCTTCCCAAATTGAGAAGGAGATTCCGTGTCATAAACAGCCTCTCTGATAGATAAAAGGTACGACCGAGATTATTTGTTTTGATTCAATGGTGGATATTTTGAAAGTGATCCTTACGGCCACAACTAAGCATCTCATACAAGTAGCTCTGCCGTATGAAGATGTAACCGTAAGCTCACCTCGATACCATAGAAATATTTCACATTTAACATCCATGCCAGATGAATCAACTGCATTTTCGTTGATCCACCTTTTAATAAAGATTTTAGGGTAATTCTGATGGTTTAGCACTCTCCTAAGTGCCACAAAGATGAAAACACGTGGCATGTGTTGTGATCTTACCATGGTACAAGTGTGTTATCTAAGTTGAATCATCTGTAAAGATGCAGATGTTTATGCTAAAAACGGAAAGATACGACATTATCGTTGGCATTAATCACTGAGCTTTGTTCAATTGTGGCTGTAAATTGATGCAGAAGTTATTTTTCACAACGTGCATGTTTAGAAACGTGATTTAAGGAGTACTTAAGTTTATATGGGTACAAATCAAATTTTAAAGTAAGGATGATGGTTTTTCATTTATGGGGAACATTTTCTTCCGTTGAATCACAGAATAAGACTCAACATTTTAAATGGAGTTAGTGTGTGCGATATGCAGGACTAAAGTCTATAATACCTACTTACTCTTTTAAATAGTTGGGCTCGAGGTCTGAATTTATTATTCTCTACCAGGGTGCTTCCTAATCTCCAGGGTCAAATTGATTTTATTGCAAAACGATGGAGATATTGCGTGGGGATTTTCGTGATTAAGTAATGTCTTTGCAAGCCTAGAGTTCTGAGCTTCGTTATCTCTGCCAAAGAATTTGCAATATCACAAGTCGTTTTCGTTGAGAAAAAAAAAGTTTAACCAATGGAAGAACCATCATATGTGAATCTTATCTGAAGTGCGAAGCAGCGATGTGGAAGCCAGGCCCCTAGTCATTACAAAAAGTATATTACCCTTTTCATGCAAAATTAACTTTTGAAGACTCTAGATGTGTCACATTGGGATGGTTATCAGTATGTTCACACTGACAATAGCTAAAAATTTTGATGCCACTCACAAAATTGAGATCGTAATTGTAGCATATTACAGAAGTCCATTCGTGATGAGGAAGGTGAGGAGAGGCGCAAAGTGGGCTTTCATGTCATTGCATATATGGAGCTTGATAGGTCAATAGAGTTGACGATGTTTCAGTCAGGTGGACAAGCTCTGGTTCCCGCTCTTGGAATTGTCATTGTGACTGGATTCCCAATAAGGACCATTTTCCCAAGACCATAAAGGCGCCAAATTGTAGAAGTACAAGTAGGTTTGGAGAAAATTTATGGACAAACAGAGCCCCAGTATTCTTGGAAGGAAAACTCAACATCACCATCCAAAATATGTTTAAGGAAATGGTATGCATCAGCTACTAATTCCATGCAATTGGATTGTCTTTGATCACCGATAAATAATTGCTTTTTTGCTACTGAAATTTTATATTTATTGATGCTTTTCGGAAAAGGCTACGCTTGCTGGGGCTAAGTTGTGTGCTGTTTGATTTTTCCAAGCTCGTTGGAGAGTGGCACAACGAACATAATCCCGTTGCTTCATCTTGGCAATTAGAAACCCTGGTGGTGGATAAATGTCCATCATTTATTAACGATGTCCATCTAAATTGATGCTTGTTTTAGAGAAAATGACAAGCTTGCAAGTGCACGATGCGAGTCTTTGGAAGAAATATTCGATCTTCAAGGGCTTGAAGTTGTGGAAAGCACTCGGGTGCTGCCTTTGCTAAGGCTTTGGACTTGATCAATCTACCAAGTTGAGGCAACTATGGAACAAAGATCTTCAAGGACGATGTATTGAATAAAATAACACCAGCACGTGGGTTGCTTGTGACCAAGTCTTCCGTAGTGTTAACATTTGTTGTGTATTTGTTATTCTGCTACTGAATCCTTAGCGTCTGTTACGTTGATCCTAGTCCTTTAGGAATTATGGTTAGTGGATTTTTTTTCCTAAAATTTAGCAATGGAAGTGGAGAATGTGTAAGTGCGCCGTTTGAGCTATCAGCCTATAAAAAGGCAATGATATGCATCAAATAAAATATCTAGACAGTATTTCCTCTCCATTGTTTACGTTCTTAGAGGTCATTGACTATTCTTGCCGATTGTTCTTTCAACACATGCACTTTGTTCTTTCTCTTCTCTGAACCGTTATAAATGTAGCAACTTGAGACATGCTTCACTCCATCGATGGCTTGGTGCCTTGCCAATCTGGATTATATGGAATAAGGGAGTGTGATCAGATGGAAAGAGTGATCGAAGAGGAAGAAGGCAAGGAAGGGCAATGGAGAAGATTACATTCCCCAATCTAAATTGGATATTGTTGAAATGGTTGCCCAATTTGACTAGTTTCCTATTAGGGAAGGATCATGCGCTAGATTGTGCCAACATACGTTATCTGGGATTGCCCACTGCCACAAAATGAGAAGTTTGACTCGGCAGTCTTCAACGGTATTGACCATAGCGCCACCTCTTCGATTTTTCACTCCACAGGTTAGTCTCTTTTCTTGATCTAATGCTTTGTGTTTTTAGAGACATCATCTAGTCAAATGAATGGAATGCCTGTAATTCGAATTAGAGAATAGAACAGTGCTTCAGCACGCTTCACATGAAACAATTTTTGTTCCTGAGCAGATGCAACATCCAATTAAGGTTTTTCCTTTGTAAAGAAAAACAAAAACAAAATTCCTCAGAATACGGCATCAATCAAGGATAAGAATTGGTTTCCTCTTACACACCCAATTTTTGCCAGTGGTTGGATCCGATCTTTCCAATGTAGGCCTAGTAAATTGACCAATTTTCTCTTTCTAGGATCATAACATAGTTATTATTCAAGTCATTATGTTGCCTGTGCCAGTCACGAATTTATTTTCTTTCAATTCAAACATTTCCAGACATAATAAAGACAAAAACTAATAACAATTGATATATATCTTTTTTTTATCTTGTTTGCCATCAAATTTTCATGACGCTTCTCATTAGTGAACTTTACTAATTAGAAGAGTCATAAGCAATGCTCGCAATTCATATTAGTGTTGAATAAGTAGCGGTGCTCATAGTAAATAGAGGAAATAATTTCTTTCCCAAGAAGACGCATTGAATAGTGTCGGACTCGAGTTGCAAATTAATTGTAAGTGAAGATGCCAACTCTCATTTGTGCTCCATTCCGTGGCTTGTTGATCTCAGTTATTGATTTATATATATATATATATATATATATATATATACAAGTTAGTTCTGGACGGTATCCTTTTTATATATATGTATGGACTGCTTCTATAATCATCTTCCAAGTCCAAGATATGGCAAGCAAATAAACATCATAGTACAAAGTAATTTTACCTCCCTACCCATAGATATCGATTTGCTTTTGCTAATATTTCTGGATTTTTTCTAAATCTAGTAGAGATGAAAATGGGAAGTTATTTTTGTTTTCAATTGATAAGAAAGATAATCTAGAGCCAGCTTATACCTATCGTTGGAGTATCGTGATTTAACACCCACCAGCGGGGCATTGGAGCCAACTATAGGAAGAGAGAGAAGAATATGTATATATATATATATATATATATATATATATATATATATATATATATATATTATATATATATATCCCGACAGATTGAAGCACGTGTGTCAAACCTGCTTTGAACCGTGCTTCAATTTCATCGTTCCTTGAAGCAAATAAATCTAAGAAATTCTTAGCTTCTCTGGTGTTGCATCATCAATAGATTAGCGCAACCAACTTTGATAATGATAAGTGCGAATAAATTTGATAAATTGCATGTTCTCCTTGGAGTGCTCTAAACTTTGACAATGATTAGTGCAACCTACTTTTTATTTCTTAATATTCATCATTGCAACTTTCCATGAATTAAAGTGATAAAGCGTTGCGAGCATTAAATATCTATTAAACACTTAAAAGCAATATGCTCAATGTACTAGTGATTATAAATGCATTTATCATTTTCATGCATTTTCCAATGCAATATATTAGGCTTAGTCATCAGCCAACTGAAATGAAAGCACTAATTAGCCCCTCCCTGTTTATGTCACTAACAAGCTCTTGCATTTTCATGATTTGTGAGAGCGAGGGAACTTTGGAAATTCCTTCTTTGAGATCATAACTCGATATGATCACATTCATTGCATCGTTTTCCTCAAGGTGGCAGGTACAATTTCATGGGCTTGTGTGGATGGTTCTCTCTCACATGGACAGTTTAAGCAAAATATGGCCAACAATCCTCTAGAAACTCTCGCTTTTCACTCTCTGTGGGAAGTGAAGGCCAAAAACTACTAGAGTCTTGAAAACTATTTTCGAATTGGGTGGCTACATGTCTAACCCAACTTGAGAGGTTTCGAGTGGAGTCTTGTAGGATTAAGGAAATAGTCACTAATGGAGATGACACTCCACACTCAATGTCGCTCAAATTATTTTTCCGAAACTAACCTCTTTGGTGTTACATGAAATGTCACGACTCAAGACCTTTTGCCCTAACTTGCCCACTTGAATTGGCCATTCTTGGAGAAATTGCAAGTGACTCATTGTGATAAAGTGAACATGTTGTCTTTTGCTACATTCATGAACAAGTGGTCTCAGAGAAACGATCACCAAGATCTTTTAGACCAAGAAGCACACTCTTCATTTGATAGGGTATGATTACGACTACTTTTCCTCAATTTCTACTTAGTTCTTTAACGTACCCACTAACCTGCGTATGCCACAAAATCACGTCACGTTATAATACTATAGAAAATATGATCTTCTTTGCCATCAGTTTGTTGAAAACATATGCTTTTCGTTTCTGGGACACGTAAAATATCTACATAGAATTACAAAGATAATTGCAGTTTTTTTTTATAACAACGCAATCTGCTCATAATCTTATCTAATCTAATGGTACTCTGTTGTGGCACAGATGTCGCACACTTGAACTTTTCTTCTCTATTTATTTTCTACAAACTTCAAAACATAAACTCAAACAATTTATTTTGGAAATTATCATTAGAACCTTAATTCACTATATATTCCACTTTATCCTTTAATTCACCCATTATATTTCATTCATTCAACTACATAATCACGTCATGTTTCCATACCATTTTGAGTGAATTCAGTAACATTCTCTCTCTTCAAGTAACCATAGTTTGAATAAAGAATCCACTTTGGCACTTAAGATGGATTCATCCTGCCTCCAAGCCTGTTTACTCAGTTTGATCCCACATGTAGTAGCAAATACGTGATGGCAGCCTTGGCAGGGTATGATTCAATGTTGTGTTGACTCGTGATCTTCTATGCTAATTTTCTATGTTTCTGCTTGTTTGCTATATGGCTGAATCGTTGTCTTGTGAATACTCCTAGGATATTTTGCTATTCAACTGATTTAGTATTTTTGCATGTCCCCTGCCCCAGACCAAAACTGCCCAAAAATAAAAGAAAAAAAAGGGAAAAAAGGCAAAACAGATGAAATTCTTTGGGTCATTCTAAACTCTTTCTAGAACTAACTTAAACACCAGGCAAAGTTACAACATATACCTCAAGTGTTTAGATTGCTACACTGTCCATTACAAGCTAATGATTATAAGGTGTTTGGTGGCTTTTTTAGTGGGAACATTGAGAATTTTGGGGCCATAGTAGCTTCATCTATCCCCACCAAAGATCTTGGTTTTTCCTCAGCTTATTGAATTCCTGTAAGATACACAATACTTTCTTGCCAAAAACTCCTGCTCGGTCTGTTTGAACTTTGATGGCCACAGTACTCGGCTAAAGCTGTTTCCAAGGTGCCTAAAATGGAACGACGATATAGTTGTCACATCGCATTGGGGAACACAATGGAATGCTTTGAATATATTGTTTGGACTGTGGGCTACTCTATTTTGAAGTCTAAATCTTAAATTAGAAGAAAGTCCTAGGTTTTTCAAACCGTGCAACTAGTATGTATCTTACTAGTCATGTGAAATTCACAATATTACCGCATAATGGGACAACAATTCTCCCTTTTTGGTAAAATGGGAAATGCAGTGGATCTAAGTCGTTGAAGAAATACCTCACAAAAGAAGTGAAGTAATACTGAACGGTTACGTGAGAGAGAAGATCAATTCTACGGAATCTCACTTGACTATAAATGCTGGCGCACTCAAATGGTGAAGGACTATCATGCTTTTTTTTTTTTAAATCATCGGAGGACTATATGATGATTTTGAAAACACATCGAGGAGGGATTTTTTCATGCAGTTGTTTAACTAATTAAGAAGTCTAGTGTCTAGCCCTCTGTACTGCAGAAGATTTCCCTCTCTGATGCACTTTGGACTTGAACATAACCTTCCAAATGTGTCTTTGTTGATTAATACGTATTTGACTAGAGGTATTCTGCAAAAGGACTGCTCTTATGTCGAAAAATAATGAGCTATGCAACATTCTCTTTATATTGCATACAATGAGAAGAATACTAGAAATAACATGAATATCAATTCATAGAGTCACTATATGCAGAGGGTAATTATTCGTCCGCAATTGGGCTTCATGCTTTGTCTTTTAGTATGATTACTTGGATCAATAATCCTTTGCCTATCACTACTTTCAATGATTGGAATCAACCATTCAAGTATGTGCATGCTGTCACTGCCATCCAACTTCTCATTAAGGGTAGGTCAGTGATCAGCTCAAAGGGTATGATTCTGAAACTATAAACATCCTTCTTCTTGGTAAATTTTCCTGAAGATTGCATCCTAGGAGGAAAGAAATACGGGTCCTTATATTGAAGATTAAATCCTAGGTATATCAATATTATATGCAAACTGAGATCCTGAACTGAACTAGAACAGTAATATTGAGTTTTAGCCATTACTCAAGATCAGAGTAGCTAGGAGTGCCTACACGAGAAGTTGACACATGAGAGTTCTTTTCAGTCGCAAATGCTCTTGACAGGCCAAAATCAGCTATTTTGGCTCGAAAATCGTTGTTCAACAAGATGTTAATAGTCTTCAGGATTCTATGGATGATGGATGGCTTGCAACCATTATGCAAATAATCCAAACCTGAAATCTCGCAAAAAGGTGTAAACAATGCTAAAGGAATGATGGGAAAAAATCTACTACTGAAGATATCTCATTAGTGTACTTTGGTGCTACACCTATAGCTATTTGTAGTCTGTTACTTCACATCAACACCTTCAGATGGTCCTCTGTTGGATGAGTTTCTAACTTTACCTATTGAGCAAGAAATAGAGTTTTAGGATCATTATTGAAAAGAAAAATACAACAGACATAAAAACACACCCGATAAATGTTTACTTTAAATTTTCATTAGCCTTGTATTCATAAATCATGCATGTGCTTGGACTCATTGCAATATCCAAACAAAGAAACCAAGTTCTGTGGTGAACAATCATTAAGTGTTCAATAATCATTATTTCTAATGCACAATCTTAAGCTGTGGGCACAACTCTAATGATTGTTCACCATAGAAACTTGGTTTCTTTGTTTGGATATTACAGTGAGTTCAAGCACAAGGCATTGATTTATGAATACATGGTTAATGGAAATTTAAGGAACATTTATCAAATGTGTTTTTATGTCCTGTTGTATTGTTTCTTCTTGATAATGATCTTGAAACTCTATTTCTTGCTCATAGGTAAAGTTAGAACCCATTCAACATAGGCATCCAAAGGTCTTGACATGGAGTAACAAACTACAGATAGCTGTAGATGCAGCACAAGGTACACTAATGAGATATGAGTAGGTTTTTTCCCATCATTCCTTTGCATTGTCTACACCTTTTTTGCGAGGATTTCAGATTTGGATTATTTGCATAATGTTTTGCAAGCCATCCATCATCCATAGAGACCTGAAGACTACTAACATCTTGTTGAACAACGATTTTCGAGCCAAAATAGCTGATTTTGGCCTATCAAGAGCTTTGCGACCGAAAAGGACTCTCATGCGCCAACTTTTCCCGTAGGCACTCCTATGTACCTCGATCCTAAGTAATGGCTAAAGTCAATATTACTATTTTAGTTCAGTTCAGGATCTTAGTTTGCATATAAATATTGACATAGCCTAGGATTTAATCTTTGATATAAAGACCCATATTTTTCTTTCCTCCCAGAATGCAATCTTCTAGAAAATTTACCAAGAAGAAGGATGTGTTTATAGTTTCGGAATCATACCCTTTGAGCTGATCACAGGCCGACCTGCCTTAATAAGAAGCCGAAATGGCAGTGACAGCATGCATGTACTTGAATGTTGATTCCGATCATTGAAAGTAGTGATACACAAAGGATTATTGATCCAAGTAATCATATTAAAGACAAAGCATTAATCCTAATTGCCGATAAATAATTACCCTTTGCACATGGTGACTATGTATGAATTGATATTCATGTTATTTGTAGTACTCTTCTCATTGTATGCATTTAAAAGAGAACATTTTTCGACATAAGAGCTGTCCCTTTGCAAAATACTCTAGTGTCGTGACCTAAAATTTGAAAAATTTCAAGTGACTAATTAAATAAATTAACTAACCTAGTTTGAGCTCTCCCTAGCTCTACCAATTCGTAACTTAAGTTTACATTATTTTTTATCAAAAGATTTTCAATTTGGAGCCGCCACTAATCATTTTTTATAGATAGATTAGATACCTAAATAAAGTATGGGATAATACTCTCAATACTTTATTTTTTGCAAATTAGAGATTTAGATTTGGGGACTTGATATGTTCACTTTTCAATTAATACCCTTTGTTACCATTCTTGTGAAAATTCCTTGAATTGGCAAATTCAATTGACTCAACTTGAAAATCAAGATGCAATTACATTTTTTGGGGGTTTTCTTGATTTAATGACTGCAACTATGACTATATGAATGCAAACATCACTATATGATGTTTTGACCAACATTCTAAATTATATGGGATGCATGATGACTTTGGAAAAATTGGATTCTTTATGCACATAAAATATGTATCCTATTTTAGATGACATGCAATATGAAATCTAACCTATATGACATGTGAAAATTGAGACTTGTTCTAGCCTAAATGACGTGCAAATTAAACTAGCAAAATTAAGACTATGTTCTAAATGACATGAAAATGCAATATGCTGAATGACATATAGTGACATGATAAATATACATGACGTGGTGACATGAATTATACATGATCTACCCTACACGAATGCACATAAATGACATTTTTGGTATTTTCGGCTCAAATAAAAGGAAAAAAACTAAAAGACAGTCCGAAGGTTGATAACAATTAATGTAAATTAAGTAATTGATCAAAGTCTAATTTTATATTAAAGGTATCTTGACATTTAGTTCCATTTTAGACCATGATTTGATGTTCTTTTTGTATTTTTTTCTATAAAAAAAAATTCAAATAAAAGTATAATAAACCTTGAGTATAATACACCTTATAATCCAATTTTCTGATAAATTTGCTTCGTACCCAAAATTTAGGGTCGGAAAGGAAATTTTCTTCATGTCATACCCTAGGGATGGGGTCAAATGGTGATTTAATATTGGACTAAAGTCGTACCCAAATGTTATGAGTCGGATAGTAAAGTCCAATTTTGTGAAATTTTGTTTGTCCGATCCCAAAGTTATGGGATGTAACGAACAATTTCGATGTGAGGTGAGATCGTACTTCAAGGGTGAAGTCGGATAGTTGTCCTTAATGCACATTTTCCAAGGCACAAAGACACGGGAGAGTATGTATTATACTCAAGGTAGATTATAAAATCATTTGAATAAAATAAAACATGCAACTATAGTATATTAAAAAAATGAAATTTTCGATCAACTAGGGGATGATGCCAAATTTTAAGGGGAAATGGGCCTATCCACAAAGGATCACATCTTGAAAAATTGTGCAAGAATATTCTTCTCAAAGATATGATGCATTCATAAGATATGCTTGGGATTCGGCAATTTTAAATTGAGCAACAAAAGATATCGAATGTTCTAGAGATAGGCACGATATCCGCATATATTGCTAGAGATAATGATCACTTCAAAATAGGCAACAATATATTCGAGGATTATCAAGATTGCGATTGTTACCTAAAGTGCAGATAATGTTCCAAGTTTGAATGGAGATCAGTGAACTAGCTCAGGATTGCGAAATCTGTTGGTTCGGGTGGTCTCGATGGTGACCCTTCACGTACCTGTCGGCAGACTCGATGATGATTTGGTTTCAATGGATGGTGGTAGCTAGAATCTGCCAAAAGAAAGAAAAGTTAAGACTTATCCCTTTTGGCATTTTATGAAAAATCAATAGCTAACCCCCTGTTGGACACTTCGCCTATGTTACCACGTGGAGACAAAGTGACAATTTTGATGGGAACATGCTCGTGAGTCCTTGACGCGAGTCCTGCAAATGTCATTGTGAGTTAACGGGTTGACTGAGTGATCTCACTCCTTTCAGCTGACCGACATGAACTTTGTCCCCAATTTTCCACTATCTCAATTGCTCTCATCTAAGATCCCTGCAAAGCTTTTTCGTTTGGTCTCCTGCGTGGGTCTATCTGCAAAACTGGATTCAAATGCAGCAAAGGAATTATTTAATGCAGAGAAGCGTTATGTTAACATTAGAAAAACTAGTAAGAGAATGGTGGGTGCGCTAGTAAAGCGACGATGGACGCAGCCCTGTCACGGAACATGAGAGGATGGCACCAAGGAGGAGCTCAGTCGGCGTTGTCAAAGGGGAGTCACGGTCGAGCCCCTCCACCTTTCTCTCTCATTCTCAGGAGTGTTCCTAGGAATGAATTGCCTACGATGATGAGCAAACAAGAAGAAAACCGTAACTGATAGTGGGACTCGATAAGCATCAAATCTGCTAACACAAAACAAAAAGAAATAGGAGAAAAAGATTTTTTCTGCATGGATCTCTCTATATATTTTCCTCTCTGGGCACTGTGTGTCCCCAATGGCCGTTTTTTAATTTATTTCTCAATCAATTGGCTTCTCTTGTTTTGTGAGGGCTTTTGTCAAACACAGCAACACCTGCGAATCAAAAGCAAAAACCAGCAACGTCAAGCTTGCAGTAGGTTCTGTCATCGGAATCGATGCGGTCAGCAGTCAGCAGATCGCGGCTAGAGTTGCTCCACAACTTTGCTCGGTTTTGCTTTGCGATTGGTAATTCGACGGTGATCGCTCATTGATGATGCCTCGGTGATGATTCGGATCCATGACGGGGAGCTCTCGGTGTGGTCACCAATTGGAGGGCAGCGGCGACCAAAAAATAGTTAGTAGCAAGGACATTCGCCAAGCCCACGTTGGTGATACCTGGCACAATCGAAGACGTAGCAATGGACAAGCGACGGAGGGGATGCTTATCGGGTGTTAAGATCAAAAAAACCTCTAGAGAGAGAAGCTTTTCTCACTATGTGTTTGCAGCCTTCCCCTATCTCTCTCTTTCTCTCCACGTTCTGCCGTGCCAGGGATTTTTTTTTTTTTTTTTTTGTCAATTGTCGTGTGAGTACTATGGCCGTGTATTACAATGAAGCGGCCTCCTCCATTTGCCTGCAGCGCCTTCTTTTATAGGTGAAGTAGCTTAGGGTTCTCAAGGAAAGAGAGCAGATCCTCTTTCCTCTGTTGACCGAATCCTCCCAAACAAAAAATTGTAATCTTTTGTTACTCCTCAAGTTTGAACAAATTACTACTTGGCACCCTATTCCCATATGTTAAATTCGGCCATGTTGAGTTCATACGGGCTTTAGTCCAATTAAGCTCAAAGATCAACCATTTAGCTCACTTACCTCCGGCCCAATCAAATGAAAAATGTAATTCATGCTAAATTAAATAAGAAAAAAGTGATTTAATTACTTTTCGTAGGATTAAAATTAATCACTGATATTTTATGGAAAATAAATGACTAAAAAAATAGTCAAAATTTAGGTGTCAACGTCTGTTAAACATGTGTTAAGCAACAAAGACACACTGGAAAGCATGTTCAAGACCAAAGTGCATCGGAAGAGGGAAATCTTCTGCAGTATCTTGTGATAAATATCTGAGAAAGCACTAGAGAACCATAAAATATTCCAACTAGAATATCTATAGTAGCCTAGAAGGTATTGTCAATGATTATCATAACGATTCTTTGGTGCTAGATTTGCAAAGTCATGATATCAGAGGGCTAGATACTATACTTCTTAATTAGGTTGAACAATTGCATGGAAAAATCCCTCCTCGATGATTTCAAAATCATCCTATAGTCCTCTCATGATTAAAATTGATCTTTCTCCTCACTTAACCGTTCAGTATTACTTTGCTTCTTTCGTGAGGTATTTTCTTCAATGACTTAGATTCATGCATTTCTCATTTTACAAAAAAAGAGAGAATTGTTGTCCCATGTGCGATAATATTGTGAAGTACACATGACTAGTAAGATAACATACCAGTTGCACCGTTGAAAAACCTATGACTTTCTTCTAATTAAAGATTTAGACTTCAAAATAGAGTCACCAACAGTCCAAATATCACAGCATTCCATTGTGATCCCCCCCCCCACTGCAAGTGACAACTATATCGTCATTCCTTTTAGGGACCTTGGGAAAACAGCGTTTACCAATATTGTGGCCATCAAAGTTCAAGCGACACGCGCAGAGTTTTGGCACGTTGAAAGTATCAATCTTTGGTACAGTGACTCCTTACAGGAATTCAATAAGCGGAGGAAAAAGTCAAAGAAAAGTTGATAAGGTACTACACTCTTTGGCCTACACAGTGACCCGTACCAGGAATTTCAACATTAAGCGGAGCGAAAAGCCCCTCACAAAGATCTCGTCCGGGATAAGATGACAGCTTACTAGTGGCCCCCAAATTCTCAATGTTCACACTCAAAAAAGCCACCAAAAAACGTACAAATTATGCACGCTTGTAATGGAACAGTCCGTAGCAATTTAAAAAACACTTTGCGACGGTCCATCATGTTGTAAACTGTGCCTCAGCATGTTAAGTTAGTTTAAAATTCTCAGAAAGAGTCCTCAGATCCGACCCATCAGAATTTCTAAGTCTGTTCTTGCCATTTTTTTTCTTTTTTTTTTTTATTGGGCATGGTTTTGGTCGCCGGGGACAAGGGGAGCGGGATTTAATGCACACTTATTTAAAATGCTAAATCAGTTTGAAAAGCAAAATATCCTAGAGTCATTAACAAGGGTAACGACTCCTCAGCCACACAAATGGCACAAAAGCAGAACATAGCAGATTAAGCTTATAGAAGATCAACGAGCAACACAAACAATTGCACGTTCATACCCTCGCTCAAGCCGCCTCCCCAATTCCACATATTTGCTACTACCATGTGGGATCAAAACGAGTAAATAGGCTTGGAGGCAGGTTAAAGTTGTGGGGAAAAGGATGGCATTCCATTGCGAATACACTTGACTAATGCTGGTGCACTCAATTTCAAAGGGACAATCAGGCTTGTTATTCTCAGAAAGAACCTATAGGATATTGTGAAAATCATTCCTAAAAGGATTTTCTGCTGCAGTTGGTTAAACTAATGAAGAAGTCTAGTGTCCAGCCCTCTCTGTACATGCCAACCACACATTTTGCAAATCTAGCTCCAGAATAACGTTTTGATTGTTGTTCGCACAATATCTCTTTAGATTATATAGATATGCAAGTTGGAAATATTGTGGTTCCCCTCTGGTGCTTTATAAGTATAGAGATTTACTTGTAGAATGTTCCCCTCTCCGAGTGCACTTTGGACTTGAACACGCTTTCGGACCCGTGTCTTTAGTGTTTAATATGTGTCGTGACCAGAAGTATTCTGCCGACTAGTTTGTCTGCTCTCCCCCCTATGTCGAAAAAAAACCTGACATAGATATCCCGGTGAATAATTTATATTGCCTCAATTGGGTTCTATGCTTTGTCTTTTTAATATGATTACTTCTGAACCTTCATGATATGTTTCTTGCGTTAGCCAAGAGTCCTGTAATATTAACATGAGTTTTGCTCTAATCAATCTGGAACCATTGCTCAGTGCACGACAGTAGATCTTCGTGGCTCTTCTCTGCCTTTCGAATGTTTTCTTTTTCTACTTCCTCCATATCATGTCTTCGCCTTCGTGATCCCCCCCAATCAATTTGACTTCTCGGGACGGAATCTTTCTCTATCATAAATGCAGAAATAAGGCCAAAGGAATACATGCTCGTGATTGATTGTGTTTGTTCTACTAATTCTGTGAACCGAATTAGTTTGTAGCCGTGGATCTGACAAACAAGTACAGTAGTATTTGAAAGTGTTCTTGCACAGCATATGAATTGCCAAAATTTGATTTTATATAGTGTCAACGTCCTCCCTGCGTATGGATCACCATGCTTGAAGATACATCTTCTCATCATGTAACTCCTTCCCCTCTTCTTTGATTCTCATGCGAACATCAGTTGCATGTCTAGCACTCCTAGGAATTCGAAGCATCTTTACTTAAACAATCGCCCCAGGATAGTGCCATGTGCCTCTAATAGAGAGCATACAGCACGAAAAATGTCAAGGTGATACTTTCCTTGTTGGAATTTAATGCAAGGAATTGCTCATTTTGTTGAATAATTGTCCCCAAGGTTGAGTACTGTCACCAAAATCTGTTGGAAACCAGAAGCATTCCTAGGATTTAGGATTGTCCATCTTTAAGGCGTTGTTCTTGTCTTCATAGACTGGATTTGCTTTCTTATTTAGTTAGTTTGGCACCTCGACGGGCTTCGGTTTACGGATTGCGTCTTACAGCATTACGTCTTTCCCCCTAGGCCCACCTGGACCACATGCTGCTGTTCTTTTCTTGATGATTGCGATCTGCTACCTCTTCCTATCATTGGTGTGTTTCTTTTTTTTAAACCTCCGCATGTTAATATCTCTGTGCTTCATAGCAGGTTGTGTGCACTCTTGAAGCGCCTTGTGTTTTGGGTCCAGCATCTTGCCTGATCGTGGGCAGTGTGGCCTCTGGGGTTACTTACATGACAAGAAAACACCGGGGTTATATGATGAATGAAGCTGATGACGATCACCGCTCATGGCACGAGGGGACAGCCAGCTTACGTAGTTCTTGTAGACACATCGCCAACTGTGGCAAATTGTGCAAGAAGGACTCGAGGATCCCCCGGCAATAGCTCTATCCTTCTATAGATTTTGACCCGTTGATATTTCTGCCACGCCAACACCCCACACTTGCGCAGGCAGCATATGCTCCTCGCGTACTTTCTAGATGGAGTCCCCCCCAGCAATTGAAATATCACCCATTGCGAGTCGACTGGAATGAAAGGCGCGTTCCATGTGCATTTGAATGTCGGAACGCGTCCTCCTCCTATTCTCGCCCGCGGCTGAGAAGGAGAGGTAAAAGCCAGTTATAAAAAAAAAGGCTCTCTTTGGTGATACTAAGGGGACATGCCCAATTCTTTTGTGGCCTTTGTACTAGTTGCTCTTTTTGCTGTATCTTGTACTAAGTTAAGATCATAGGATGTCGTCAACGGTTTACCTAACTTTGAATAGTGAGATCTTTGGTAATAAAGAAGGACGGACATGAGGGGTTTTCGTATTGAGCAGAGGAGTTGCATCATGTAGACACGACAATGTTAGTGGGTGCCCTAGGCAGCCCGCGCCGAGGAGAGAGTGTTTCTATGTACGTCAGATGATCGATATGGTGCGCAGAATCAATCATTTTGCCCGTGTGAGATGTCTTCCATAGCATTAAATTTTTTTTAAATAATATTTTATTGGCTTGTTAAATCGCCTCAGATAGAACAAGTTAATGTCAACCATTGATTCAGAATCATAATCAATTGTTTGGATTGAAAAGTGAAATTTTATCAACCTTTTCAAAACACTTTTACTTGTGTTTTATTTCCTGGCAAGATAGACCAAACTCATGAGTAGACCTCGAGCCCGGTTGATCCTAAAATTCCCGAGATCCCACCATGGGCGCCCTGTTTCTTTTACCATTTTTTTATTTATTTTAATTTCAAATTTTCAGCTAAAAATAAATAAATAGAAATAGGAAACAAATGAGAATTAATTTTAGGGCTCCTGTTATTTATTTTTTTATTACTCTGCCTTTGATTTTATACTATTCTATGCTGCATAGTATCTACAAATATTATTGCGGCCAGGCTGGCCGGGCCTCAAAGCCCTTGCCTTGTCCGGCCCGCCCACTGACCAACCCGCATTCAATGGGGACCCACAAAACACGTGATTAACCCAAGAATCCGGCGCTAACCGCCGAGCAAAAGCCGGCTAGTGCTAAGAGGCAAAGATTTAAAATTCAAAATTACAAAAAAAACACAAATATGTATATAAAAATTGTGTGCCAATAGAGTTTATTTGGCCAGTCATATGTCAATGATGTGGAAAAATTTTAATAACATTTTAATTTTTTCTTTTTTCCCTTTTTATTTTTTGCCCCCTTCCCCCACTTTGGCCGTTAGGGTCGCACTAGCCACTAGGTGAGGGCCACAAAGCCCTCGCCAAAAAGAGGCCATCATTGCCACGAGCTTGCCCAGATCTGGCCGAGGTAACCTCACCAAGCTTACGTCTAGGTGGGTGTGGCCTCGCCCGCGGCCACAATGACTCACACCGTAGATCGAGCGAGGACCGGTCAAATGAACTGAGTTATACAAATATAAAAGATTTAGAATCGAATGTACAATTAAAATAGATTTGGGACTTTCTTTTGGATAATTTTCTCAGTTATCCATAATAAGTACGACGTAAATGGCGTGGAAATTGGCTTTCCTTCTATTTGGCGTCGACTGAATTGATCTCTTGATTTAATATGGAGTACGTCCCAAAAAAAAATTAAAAAAAAAAAAGAAGCACGACACGTCGTTTACTATTAGTATAATGATTATTACAATGATTATTTTCAGAATGTTTGTTTTATTCGAAAGTACACGGAGAGAGGACAAATTGTTGGGCAGCGAAGGAAGGTGGGATTCCGAGTCTCTTTCACATCCCCAAAGGTTGGTTGGGGTTTGTCCGGTGGAGGCCTCACCTGGTCTAGCAGTGACATGAAGAGATTCTCTCTCTTCTTTTTTTTTTTTTTATCTTTTTCAAATGTTCTGCACTATTTTTTTTTTTTTGGCTGGGTGCTTTGCGAGGGAGTGACTTTTTTTATGTGATTATAGATGCATGAACATAATAAGTATGTACTCGGCACAATTAATTAGGGCGTCGGGAGAGTTTCGATCTAAAAAGTAATGGTCATAATACGTTCACGTTTTTACTTGACATGCGTGAATTATTCCGGGTCACGGTCGTACGCACAAGCTAGAAAGAAAGCCTAATCCATCTTCGCTTGTGCATCTCAATTATTGGAAAGGGCTATGCTTTGCTCCACCTGATTGGAGTTGTAAGATATTGACGCCGGTCACATGCAACTTTACCAAAAGTCGAAATTGGGTGTTCTCCATAGTTATATAATTTCATTAATCAGAGTTAACCATTGAAGCTATAAAAGAAAGATTATAATCTTTCGAAATATGGTGGAGCGCGAACGAGACCGCGGAAACGATCACGTACCGATAAAGTTCGACACGGACGCGGATACGTAAGCCGTAGTGCGTTCCTTTTGAGAAATGATTGATGAAAGCGCGGCATGGGACGGACAAACCTTCGTCCGAATTCGACCCTCAGTTAGTTAATTTGAATAGACGAGGAGGTCGTACGAGGTGCATGTGAGTGGCGATTCATGCATACCGTTGGATGAGATAGGACCCGTCCAATCCGACGGTGAAACTACGGGGAGTAAGTGAAAGGAAATGGTACGAGGAAACGCGGCCACGTGGTGAGGGCTGACTTGATGAAGGCACCAACCAGAACGTATCAACTGGGCAGTTTGGTTCCGGTTCCCATATAAACTTCCAACCAATCTCTCTCTGTCCATTCATTTCCCGCGAAGGTGCCCCTTTCTTGTTCTATTTTTTTTTTTTTCCCCTCTGTCTGAGCTTTCAGCGTTCGATCCGACATGGGGAAGAAGCAGCACCTGGATTGGACTTCCGGCTCCATCATGAGCGCCGGTAGCGAGAGAGTCTCTCTCCTCAACAAGAAAGTACGCTTCGCCTCTAGCTCTCTCTCTCTCTCTGTGTGGTTTCTTGATTTTGAGCCCAGTGAATGGTTCTAGCAGTTTCAGGCCTTTTCAGAGATACCCTGTTGTTTCTTTTCTTGCACGATTGAGTTTTAGATTCTAGTTGTTGTTCTTTGTGTTTTTTCAAGGTCACTTCCACTTGTCTCGGGTTTCTTTCTTTCTTCTGTAAATTCTGCTCAGACTGGTTAGGAAATTCAACTGTTGAGCTCTTTGTGCGTATGTTGGTTATGGAGGAGGAAATTGGGTTGATTTCTTTCTTGGGTGCCTGTATGTGTAGTGCTCTGTGATCGCTCTCCTTTCTTGCCTTTTCGATTTCCCCTTTTGCTTGTTATAGTTGGAAGTGGAACTTCGGGAGCTGACCATTGACACGATCCGACAAGGCGCGAGTACGAGAACAGTTACCAAGAGCAAGATATATGAATTGACTAGAAAAATCCCAACTTTTGAAATGCGTTAATAGCCGAGAGTGCTTGCGTGCCCTATCAGGCATGCATCTGCTTTGATCAGGAACCGTCTGCGCCATTCCTTCTTAGAAAATCTTGAGATTGTTGCCTTTTCTGATACCTGGATTTGGTTGGGATTTCAAGCCTGTTTGATCTTCTTCAGTCACGGTCGGACTACTAACTTAGGGACTCACGGGTCAATTTTTCGCATGCTACTGCAATTTGCGATTCTAAATTTTCAAAAAAAAATCTTCACTTCTGAAATATAATTCATCTAGGCTAAGAAGAAGGCAAACGAAGACCATTCAGCAGAGGGTCCTGTGTCGGACCTTGAGCTCGGGGATGCAGTAGAGGTGCGGGATGTTCATGAAATTTCATTTGGTTAACTATTATCTGTTGAGATACTCTTCCAATAAATCTAATTCTGTTTTGCAAATCTCAGGCAGCGAACGTCGGATTCTTTCGGGTATTTTCACTGGTAAGTAGACTTATGATCATTGAAGGTTCAAAAGAAATTTTCCAATTTTGATGCTGTTTGACTCTATCTTTACCTTGCAGGCAAAGCCCGAGGCAGGACAGCTGATTATTGGCACCATTGCCCTACTGATAGCATCAACTACGAGCGTTCTCATTGTATGTATTCCATTTATATGCGGCTCTACCAGCGCATCTTGACTCACATTCTACACAAGTCTTTTTATTTTTAAGTGCTCTTGCTTATCATTTGGTTCTACATTCAAATGTCATCTGTGTATGATACTGCTACACAGAGCCTAAAAAAGATGGTCCTTTCTGAGCATCACTTGACTGTGGATGATTCATCTTCCTTTGTCAGCTCTGCAATCGTTCCAGCTCACATGACCTCATAATGCATAAAACTCTGTCATTGGCAATGGAAAGAGAAGGATGCTATAGTGACTAAATTGGTAGGTCTTATGATAGACATGATACTATAAAACCTGTTACCTTCTAAATACCGTGGAGGTGAAAATCTTAAATTTTCTTGACATCTTGATCCAGATACATGGCAGATCTCATGGCTCCCTGTCAAAGAGCATTAAATTGTGGCAGTCAAGGCTTATTGGCAGGAACTTTTTAAACTTAAGCAAGATGTTAATGGAGAGGATTAGATTCCTCTTTTCTTTTGATGCAAAGTTCCATTCTCTCATCCAACATTGTGAAAGATAGTGTTGTCAAATAATTGCAATGGGACTGAAACTGTGGCAGTGCTGTGGCCTCCATATCATCATATATCTTTCGAAATTTTATGAAAGAGACTAATTCCAATGCAGCCCAGATTTGGAGGCATGATAATAGATATTGTATCCAGAGAGATAAAGAGCCCGGAAGAGCAAGTTGAGGCCTTAAATGCTGTCAAGAACACTATATTAGAAATAGTGCTCATAGTTGTAATCGGGTAGGTAAAAATTTTGATTTTATGTTCTTGTTTCTTTTTGTTTCTTGATTCATGTTTGCTTTAGTTTCTGGCTCTTGGCCGTTTTTATCTCTGATGCCTTGTAAAATATTCTTTTGTTGGTCTTGCTTGGTTTGAGGCATAGGAAGAATCTTGCCAATGCCGTTGCTTTTGCTTCATATTGGCTTCTGAGATGCAAAATATGTGCTCTGCTGTTCTCCTTGTGTGTGAGGTCATTTAAGAGGAATTAATCAACTGGGTTGTTCTCAGAGCTCTCTGCACTGCTCTTCGATCATGGTTGTTCGCTTCAGCTAGTGAAAGGGTGGTGGCTCGGTTAAGAAAAGATTTGTTCAGTCACCTTATCCATCAGGTAAGGGATGCTTCTTTCTTTGACGACATGCTGTAGTGCTAGTATACAACACATGGAGACGTTTTCATCTAGCATCTGGAATTATTGGTTAAACTAGCATCATACTGTATTTAAATCTTGTTCTGGCATTTTGGTTTTCTCGCGAAGTTTGAGACTGAAGCACCCTGGACTGCTGGTTCAGTGGTGTTGGAGACAAATATGACCTTATGATATTTTATGACAGGTTTTGACCCTCACCGTTCTTTGTCAACCCAACAGGAAATAGCCTTTTTTGATGTCACACGGACAGGAGAACTCTTAAGCAGGCTATCAGAAGATACCCAAGTCATTAAAAATGCTGCAACCAACAATCTTTCGGAGGCACTCAGGAACTCAACAACAGCAATAATTGGTATTTCTTTCATGTTCACGTCATCATGGAAATTGGCATGTAAGTAATTCTTCAACTAGTGGTTTAAATTACTGAGGCCAAGTAGAGTCATGTAGGGGCTCATTGGAGATTACCATACTTGTTCAGTGCTTGCACTAGCAGTAGTTCCAGTCATCTCAGTTGCCGTCCGTAAATTTGGGCGCTATCTTCGTGAACTTTCACATTCAACTCAAGCTGCCGCTGCAGTTTCTGCATCAATTGCTGAGGTCTCTCTCTACATACTCTCGTATTGTTTCCGCCTGGGAAGCTTTAGGGTCATAGATTAGTCTTTTGTTTTCCCTTTATGTATACGCCACCAATTGTCTTTTAGCCAGCAAGGAGGACTCCAAAGCATGAGAACAAACAAATATCCAGATAGATTTTAGAGTAATGCAAAAAACACCCTGAAATGTTTTCCTTTTTAGTTTAAATGGGGGAAATTGAGTTTTTTGCCCCTCATGATGCTCCTTTCCCTATCAACCTTTACTTAAACAGTGACCCTCCTAAACTGCCAAATCTTTACATGATCGTGTTTGGAAAAACAGATCAGTAACATTTGCAGCTCTAGTAAATGAACAATTCAAACTTCTACACTGATTTTTTTAACAAGCAGACCATTAGCATAAGTATGATAGAGAGGCTTTATTGGTCAATTGTGCAGCTTCTACAATTGACGTTTGCCTTTACAATTGTATCTTCAGGAATCATTCGGGGCCATTCGGACAGTGAGATCCTTTGCTCAAGAAAGTTACGCAACTTCAAATTATGCAGAAAAAGTGGATGAAACATTAAAACTTGGGCTCAAACAAGCTGTAAGTCCTCTCTCCCTCACTTCCACTGTCTGTGGGTCATAAGGCGGCACTATTGCAAATCCTAAGGTAGTTTGTCATCTGTAAAGTTACATTTTTATCTTTGCAGAGAGTAATTGGTCTATTTTTCGGAGGTCTAAATGCAGTGTCGACCTTATCTGTCATCATTGTGGTCGTATATGGAGCATACTTGACAATAACAGGCACTATGACTGCAGGCTCACTTACATCCTTCATCCTTTACAGCTTGACAGGTAAATACCAGTTGCTTCCTGCACACTACTGGCTAATTAAAAAGCATCAGGCTTTCTATTAGCTTTAAATGTTTTTCCATTGTGTGAACTTACACTCCTGTGGCAAAAAATTATTTGCACTCACTAATCTAAGTGTTCACTCGTTTGATTTCTTTGCCTGCAGTTGGATCCTCAGTGTCCTCTTTATCGGGACTATACACAACTGCCATGAAAGCTGCAGGTGCAAGTAGGAGAGTTTTTCCAGCTCCTGGATCGTGTTTCATCCATGCCAAAATCAGGAGATAAATGCCCTATTGGGTCTCTCTCTCTCCCTCTCTCTCTCTCACTCTCTCTCCCTCCATGCATTTGACATGCATACGCTACTTACCCCCACCATTAGGTGCCCTGAACCCTCATCTGAGGGATTAGTACATGACATCCTCTTTTGTAAATTCTAATTCTACGTTTTACCTTAAAAAATCTTGATGATTGCTAGTTAACTCTGCAGTGGTAATGAGGCGCAAAGATATCTCAGTTTAAGCTTTTTTATTAAACATCTGATTATATATGTCTGAGTGAGGTTTGGTCTTCTATTTCAGAGATCCAGACGGAGATGTGGAATTAGATGATGTTTGGTTTGCTTATCCATCTCGTCCAAGTCATATGGTACTCAAGGTAATGCATAATCTCAGATCGCTGCAATTTCCGAGTTTATTAACGCTTGTTTGCTCGTGTGATCATCACGACTGCTTTGTACCGCAGGGAATAACATTGAAAATGAGACCAGGCTCCAAAATAGCACTCGTCGGTCCAAGTGGTGGCGGAAAAGTAATTTTAACATCTTTTTTCCTGTCTAAATTTGCCTTTGTCCCTTTCTCTTCCTGTTACTTTCTATAGATGGTTTTGCTTGAACATACTATGCACTCATAAGTTCATTTGAAAAGTGACGGGTTTTGTATTTTTGCAGACTACTATAGCAAACCTGATAGAACGGTTTTATGATCCTCTGAAAGGAAAGGTTATGCTCAATGGGATTCCCCTTGTCGAAATATCACATGAATATCTCCACAGAAAGGTAATCATTTCATATCCATGCCCACTTCCTACTCTTATGCTTTTAGGATGTGCAATTGTCCCTGTGTAGATGGCTTGCATTGCGGACATGAAGAGATTGCTAGCAGTTTTATAGTCCGCCTTAGTAGCATATTGGCGTACCCATGGATGCTTAGGATGTCTGATAATTGTTATTTCAGTGTTCTTGGCCAAATCATCGTTCATTGAAACAGTCTGAAATATTGGAACAAACAACAGGTCAGTATAGTCAGCCAGGAGCCTATTCTATTCAATTGTTCGATTGAAGAAAACATCGCCTACGGGTTAAATGGGAGAGCTTGCTTTTCCGACATCGAGAATGCAGCAGTAAGCTCTCTATGGATAATTCTCCTTCCCTAGCGTCTTCGTATGTATTTGCTTTTTCATCCTCATAAAAGATGTTTCTCAAGTAGAGTTTAATGATTATTGCAGAAAATGGCCAACGCCCATGATTTCATAGAAAGTTTCCCCGATAAGTACAAAACCATGGTAGGAGAACGAGGACTGAGGTTGTCGGGAGGCCAGAAGCAGAGGGTAGCTATCGCGAGAGCGCTATTGATGGATCCAAGAGTCTTGCTGTTGGACGAAGCCACGAGCGCTCTGGATGCTGAGAGCGAGTTCCTCGTTCAGGTTAGAGTTCTTTCACATTTTCAGAGATGTCATCACTCAGAGAGTGTTCTGGTACTGCTGTCTAAATTTCTCCTTTGCGCCTCATCTTTTGTTAATAAAAAAAAAAATTCAGGATGCCATGGATTCTCTAATGAGGGGAAGGACAGTACTCGTCATCGCTCAGACAGGCTTTCGACAGTGAAGAGTGCGGATAGTGTGGCAGTGATATCTGATGGCAGATAGCCGAAAGCGGCACTCATGAAGAGCTTCTTAGCCAGAATGGTATCTACTCCGCGCTCGTAAGACGACAAACTACAGGAAGGTCCAAGAACCGAAGTTTAATGTGCTCTTTTGCGTCATCCCATGTAGGAGATTCCTTTCTTTCTGAATTGCCCTCTGTCATTGAGTTCCCTTATGCTACCAACTGTGCCTTTAAACTGGGAACCGCAGGATCCTAATTCCTGCTGTCAAAAAACGCCTGTGCGGGCAACAAACCACGTACGTTGAAACAACTCCTTGATGTTGATCAGAATGTTCAACGGCAAGTTACAGCTAGCAATATACCTTGACTTTACTGAGAGCTCTGCTTTGTCTGTAATCTAGAAAACAACGAGGATCGTGATAACAACCAGTGAGTGGAAGGACGCTAAAAATAGTCGAAATGCCTATCGAAACACTTTGAAAGTTGGTAAAATCATTTCGAAAATGTTACCCACTTTCGCAGGTGCAATTTGTATTTTTAAAAAGCTAATCAATGAGGCTTACAGGTTACCTTAAGGCATAATTTGTTTTTCCATTTTTGTTTTCCAAGCGGTATTACAATCCCGACTGAGATTTAGGGTGCAATATTGTCCTTAATAAATGGAGAAGGATTCTAGTAGAGTTTCCATTTTCATAAATAAATAAATCACTCTACTATTATACTGTTCGATGCTTGTTTGTCTATTGAGATGAAAGTTTCTTGTTTCAAATCGGTGCTGGCAATGGCAGAGTGTTTGCAATGGTGGCTGTGGCGGCAAAAGTGACCATCGTGGTGGTGTGTTGACGGCAATGGCGGCGGTGACGGTCTTCTTGTCTCTCTCACTCTCGTTCTGTTGCTCTGTTTGGCAATTAAGTTGATCGAAACGAAGAGAAAAGGAGGAACGGAAGAGAGTGAAATGATAAAGGAGGGAAAATGGTGCCAGTTAATCACTTAAAATGTTATAGCCAAAAATGGGGTCAGCACAAGGCTCACGCCAGTTAAAGAACCTAAGAGGAGCTGAATCACAGATTCTATTTTTACATCACAGAAATGCTCCGCATGCGTGTTGCATAATCTACTAAGAACAATCGTTTTAGAGAAATGACAGGCTTTTGGTATGAACCCACCCATTCTAATTAGGGATGAGCACCAAACCCACCACGCCTACTCTGGGCGATTCACATAGGAGTCAGCCTGTTTATTGGTGGTCCCAATTCCAATTTCTGGGTGGAACCGGCTGATCCAAGCGACCAGACAAACTAGCGGAACCGGCCTAGAGTATCTAATTCTTTTTCTTTTTTATTCAGCAAAGGGCAGACCCTCAATTAAATGAGCGCCCCTCTCTCCCCCCCCCCTCCTCCTTTTTTCTCTTTCCTCTCTCAACACGCCACATTCATGGACTTTTTCGCCCGAAGCTCGACCTCCACTGCCGCGAGATTGAACCTTCTTCCACGTCTTCTCATTTTTGTGCCTCATCGCTGTCTGCCATGGTCTCCACCTCCATCCGGGTCCGGTTCCCCTACCATTCACCCCACACGCCCACCCTCAATCACTTCCTCTGAACTCGCTCAACTCACTCCACCTACACTCTCATCCCAGTTCACTCTCGACCTCTTACTCGCGTCCCCCTCTCTCATGCTACCAGAACAGTCTCGCCGCCGCTGCCCTAATTGTGGCCACACTCCCCATCCTCGATCTTGCTCTGCTCTCATGCTGTAAGCAATTTGGAATGCATTTTGTGGCATGGTTTTCTTCTGTATAATACCCCGGCACAAAACCGGTGGAATCCCGAGCGTTAGGCATAATACTACAGCTTAGTAGCTTCAGTTGGATCCTTTTGTGCGAGCTCAAGCGCCAGATTTATGGAGTTCAATACAGAATATTAGTCAGGTTATTATACATAAGGTGAAAAAAAAAAGACAAACAAAACGCCAGTCCCCAGATTGACCCTGGAATTGCCCGAGACCTCCAGTCCAGTTCCATGTAGCAAATCATCCCAGGTTAACAAGGTCGGTTAATGTTTCACAAACAGGCAACAAACCTCTCCTCGTCCGGTTTCCGATTCCAGTGGCCACCGCCCACTCTAGAGACTGATCACCCCCTATTTCTAATTCAAACTCCATGTTTTAAAGAATTCGGCAGAAAGCGCTACGCTATTCAGCTGAGACACCTACTTTAAAAAAAAGGAACCGTCTCATGTGATGCCATTGGGAAGCAATGCAGCCACTATAAAATTCAACAGAAAACACCATAGTAGTTGGAGGGAGAAACGGGAGGGAAAAAATTAAAAAGATCCACTCTCCAATTTGGCTTGGCTTGGCCAAAAAGCCCAACCATTGAGCAAACCGTCCCCACCAATTGATCGGTATACGTTACTAATGATTTCTCTCCACTGGATGTTAATTTTCTCGACATAAAAGTATTGCTCAAGACTAAAAAGCTAACCCTAGTCCCAAAAATATCCTCAACGGATCATTAACCTTGCATGGCCTGAGAAGCATCTTCAGTAATTTTGTTTGCTTGAATAGTGCTGATCACGTTTGCAATATTTTCCTGGAGAACGACATTGCAGAAATATGAACTTTGCCTCATAAATATGAGTTACATGGTCAATAATTGACATTTCTTCATTAATTAGGTGTCAATAAGGAAAATCTGGGGAATAATTGGAGTTTCCTGCTCCCCAAAATATATGTCTGGAGGCACTGAATTGATTACTCAGTACCCTTCCAAAAAATATGCCAAAAGGGAAATCGTCTTTTGTCCTAAATATATGTAACAAGAAACCAAGGAATTTTCAATAAACAATTCTTCTCTAAATATATGGAAAACCAAGAAGGTTCAATGAGTATGTACCTTCCACGTCC
>JAGVVM010006235.1:0-29748 GCA_019149425.1 Psidium friedrichsthalianum
TCAAATCTTAAGGATGGTGGATGCACTGCAACTAGCCTTATGCTCGATAAGGCCTGTTCACATCCGCTTGAACCAATTTGGGGAGAAAGTTTTAGTGGAAACTCTTATGAAAAATAAAAAACAAATCTTCTACTTTTGAGCAAAGGAAGGTACTAATGAAGGTTTTTATGAATTTGGAAAAGAGCTAACTCTAAACACGTCCTAATGTACCAAATAGTTCGAAGATTGTCTCCGGTCTGCTATTACAAGCTGTGTTATTCATAAGTGTGTTTCGAGTTAAACGAAAAGTTATTTGTGTCTAAATTTGTAATGTTGTAGGGAAGGATTATGTTCTGATAGACTTTTTAAGCTCACTGTAATGACAATTATTCATTAAGATAAGAAGTTTTCTATTTATTTGCTGAGTTTTCTCCATTTATGCATGGTATATTATAACACGTTAATTTATTATCTCACACTTTGTGTAAGATGGACACATCCCCATCTCAATTGATTCAAACATAAATTGTGAAATTTGTGTGGAGGCAAAATTAAACGAGACCATTCGTTTCTCAATAATTGACAAGTACATATTTGATCCCCTTGAATTAATTCTAGCGATATTTGTGATTTGTTAAATTCACACCACATAATAGCGATAATAATATTTTATTAGCTTTTTATCGATAATAGCACTAAATTTACTTCGCTGTGATGTATTTGCTTCAGAGCAAAATGAAGCCATTAAGAAAATTTGTTTTCTCTAATAAGAATTCGGTTGAAAATATCAACTCACATAGACACAAAGTGGATAAAGATTGAGAAGTATGGAGGTGGTGAGTATGACAGAATAATTAGTGAACTTCTGTGCCAACCAAATTTACATGAGTAACTGCACTTACTCACCTCATCAAATGGTGTAGCTGAACGAAAAAATAGCAATTGAAAGAAATGATGAACGTGATGTTACTACAGTCGTTTACTTCAACATTGTAGGATTAAACTATTTTATTAAGCAATACCTTTATAAGATACCCAGAAAGAAAGAGGTTAAAACCCCTTATGATTTTGAAAGTATGAGACCATCCTACCAATTCCTTTCACTTAAACGAGTGTGATGGGTGTCTTACAAAAGTGCTATGACAACACCAATGAAAATGAAGATACATCTTAAACTGTCCATTGCATCTTTATAAAGCTATGCATATAACATCAATGCATATCATTTTCTTGTAGCACAAATCGACAATTCCATCTATACAAAGAATTTACATCTAGAATCTAGAAATGCATACATTCTTCAAAGATGTATTTTCCTTGTAAATTCATGGAATGGATCAGGTTTCGTCTAAACGAACAATTGAAAATTATAAATAGAAAGTCATTATTTAGATAATGAGCTCAATCGTAGATTATCAAAAGAGGCCAGAGTGGAAAAATCATTTGGAAATGATTTTTTTACTTATTTATTAAAAAGGAACCTTGCCAATTATCTAGAACCCTGTACATTCTTCTAAAGAACTTTCTATGAAAAGTAATCAATAAAAAGCAAGGATTGATTCTATTTTGCCAGAATCTATTATTGAAGCTTGGATATCCCTGCCTCCTGGTTGTAACTTTATGGTCAAAATGGAATGTTTAAAAATATAAATGAAAGCAAATAGCTCCTTATTAAGTCTTAAAGCTAGACTTGGTAATCAAAATTAAACAACAAGAAAAATTTAGATATTTTGATACTAATTCTCCATAACTGAGAATCATCTCATTAGGTGTATACTTTCAGATGTGCACCATTGTGAAATCTAGAATCACGTCAATGAGTAAAAACATCTTTCCTAATGGTGCACTCTTTGGAGATGAAGAAATCTACATGGAACAACTTGATGGTGTTTATAGTATTCAAGATAAGAAAGATAAAAATCTGTAATTGATGAAAATAATTGTATGGCCTAAAATAAGCGCCAGAGTGGTGGCATGAGAAGTTTGATTAACTGCCATTATTTACCAATTGGATTTTTTAAGATCCAATAACTGTGAAATGTGTCTATATTAAAGAAATAGAAAATGGCTATGTAATTTTAGCGTCTTTACAAGATACATACTCAATGTTGGTATGATGACAAAATGATCAAATCTACCAGATATATTCAATTCAAGATTTAAATGAATGGCATGAAACTTGTTGATGTGATTTTTAAGGATTGAAATCAAAAAACGTTAGAAAAGGTCTTATTTAACCAGCACATTATATGGGCAAGAGTTTGGAAACACTTCACATAAAATGATTATGGTATTATTAGACACCATTGCGGGGGGCCAATAGTCTTCATCTATCCAAGAATAGAGGAGAGAGTATTTCTCAAGTAGACAGTACTCTAGAAGTTATTGAAGTCTAATGTAATTAATCGTTTTATTTCAGACAGATAATTGCCTATACATTTATAACATGAGTAGTATAGTGATTAATGACGAGTGCTGAACCTTTGGAAAAGCGATAATAATAGTAACTTAGGCACTTACTATATACATGGAATCAATGGCTTGTATTATATCAGATACCCAACTATTTTAGAAGGGTATGACATGATGTGAATTAAATATCTGATTAAAAAACTCAAAGTCTACTAGTGGATATGTCTTTACACTAGCAGGTGCCGAATGGAAGCGTATCTTGGAAATTCTATATACAAACTATTATAAGCCAGTCCATAATGGAATCTAAATTTAAACTTTGGATAGAATGTGGTGAAGGAGGCTGAATGGCTACCATTTCTTGAGATGTTCCAAAATGGCAAAACGTGTGCCACTAATCTGTATCATTATATAATCAATCTACTATGGAAACATAGAATAACATGTACAATGGTAAGTCTAACATATACGTCCGTAGACATAATACCATTAGTACACTACTCTCAACTGGAATTATCTCTATTAACTACATAAATTCAAAGGATAATTTGCGTATCCATAACTACGAGTTAAGACCGAGAGTTAGTCGAAAAATTGACAAGAGGATGGAATATTATAGCCCCATTTTTTAAAAAAATAAGAAAAAAAAAATAAGTTGATATAAAGAAGACCCACCTAGTTGATCTAGAGAGCCAAAATCTAGGTTCAAAGGACAAACTAATATATAAACGTAGTGGATTTCACTGTGGATTGGTTTATCCCTAAAGGCTTCCTATAAAATATCAGTGATTTGTTAAAGAAACGGGATAGCAATTTGCTTTAATAATGATTCTTGAAGTGGAGAAAACATTACTTAAAAATTACATAATTACCTATGGAAGATAGAAGTTTATGGCCAGCTTTAAAGGAGAATTATGTAAAGGGCTAATTCTTTATAGAACTTCTCATAGACACCCAGTGGATATTCATGGCCAAAACAGACATATCATGTGACACTGAATAAATATTTAGATGTTCCTATGTGAAGTGGTATGTTCATTACATAAGAATCTTTATTATGTAAATGAACCATAACTTCACATAGAATCATCCTAATATATTTATTCAGTTCACATGATTAGCTGTTTTTGGCCCCATGAATTCCACTTGGTTCTATGAGGAATTTCTAACGAATTTTAGCCCTAAATATTCTCCTTTTAAAGCGGCTCACTTCCTCTACCACCCATAGGTAATTATTTATTTTAATTATTTGTTTACTCCACTTAAGATCATTAAAGCAAATTGCTATCCGTTTTTCTACAAGTATCACTGGATATTTTATAGAAATGCTTTTAGGGATAAACCTCCACGTGAAATCACTACGTTTTATAATAATTACGGTGTACGCCCCCCTTTGAACCTAGATTTTGGGCTCTCTAGTCAACTAGGTTTGGGTCTTTTCTTTATATTCACTTATTCTTTTACTGGGCTATCAATCCTTCCTCTTGTCATTTTTCGAATACTCTCGGGTATTTAACTGCTTTAAGTTATATCGGATCCGCAATATTATCCTTGTGACTTTATGTGTGTAATCAGAGGTAATTCCAGTTGATAGTGATAGTAGTTGTGCTAATGGATTTGTGCTCTATACGAACGTATATGTTTCTCAGGAATTTTCCATTGTCATGTTAGCATTCTGATCTGCATTTTTTCCATATAGTCGTGATTGTATTATCATAATGATACCTATTCCTAATTTATTGTGCTACCTATTTTTCAGCTTTTCCTTGCTCATTTTTCGATATCAACCCTCTCCGTAAGAAGAGTGGTGTATAGGCCTCATTTCAGGCCTCTTTTCAACCACATTTATCCCTAAGTTATAATAATTTAGATTCCTTATGGATCCTAGGGCTATTAATATGTTTGTTTATGCGAATTTCCAAGATACGACTGCTACCTGCTCAGTGTAGTGCCTACGTACAGTACACATAATCTCCACTAGTAGACTTTGATTCTTTCTTTATATCAGTATAAGTTCATTCACATCTTATCCCCTTCTAAATATAGTTGGGTATCTGATATAATCCTAGCCATGATTACCATGTGATAGTCGTAAGTGCCTAAGTACTATTCATTATCGCTTTCCATGGGTCAGCATCTAGTATTTACTCATATATCTACTCAATTTATACATGCGTTATATGCAGATGTCTGGTTTCTAATAACTCATTAATTCCATTAAGATATCTTCAATAACTCTCTAGAGGTATCTACTTTAGCAAATCTCTCTCTCCTTATTCTGGATAGTTCCGAAGAAATCTATTGTCCAATGTGTGTTTCTAATATACCATAATCATTTATGGTGAATTTTCTAATTAATTCTTGCCCTATTTATGTGACTGGTTTAAAATAAGACCTTCTAACGTTTTTATGATTTCAATTCCCTAAAAGCACATCAACAAGTTTCATGCCATTCATTTTAAATCTTGAATTGAATATATTTCTTGTAGATTTGATCATTTTGTCATCACTCCAACATTGAGTATGTTTCTATGTAAAGACGTAAAATACCATAGCCATTTTCTATTTCTTTAATATAGACACTTTATCACATTTTATTTATCTTAACTCCATTGGTATCATATGCCATTATCAAACTTCTCATGCCACCACTTTGGCGCTCTATTTTAGGCCCATACATATTTCATCATTTAACAGGATTTTTCTTTCTTATCATTGAACTATAAAACCCTCAAGTTGTTCCATGTAGATTTTCTTCATGCCAAAATCACATTGTAGGAAAGCTGTTTTTACATTCTTGACGTGTGCTTTCTAGATTTCACAATGGTGGCAATTGCAAGTATCACCCCTAATGAAGATTATTCTCTTATAGGAGAATTATATCAAAATATCTAAATTTCTGGTTGTTTTATTCTTGATTACAAGTCTAGCTTTATACTTTTACTGGAGCTATTTGCTTTCATTATATTTTTAAAAATCCATTTTGACCGATAAAAGTTTACTACCCAGGTATGAGGATCCACTAGCTTCAAATAGATTCTGCAAAATAGAATCAACTTTGCTTTTTTATTGATTCTTTTTTCATAGAAGTTCTTTCGAAAGAATTTACAGCTTCTAGATAATTCCAGGGTTCCTTTTCTAATACATAAGTTTAAAAAAATCATTCCAAATGATTTTTTCCACTCTTGTCTTATTGCTACATCTCGATTCTAAGCTCATTATCTAAATCATGACTTTCATCATTTATAGTTTTGCAATTATTCGTTTGGACGAACTGGATCCATCATTGAATTTTACAAGGAATACATCCTTGAAGATGATGCGCTTTCTAGATTCTATATTGTATTCTTATTGTATATCTGGAATTTTCGAGTTGGGGTACAGAAATGATATGCATTGATTTTATGCATAGCTTATAAAGATTCAATTGACGTTTTAAGATTATCTTCATTTTCCTTTGGTGTTGGAATCAAGCCACTTTTGTAAACACCCTCACACTCGTAATTAATTTGTAGGATGGTCCTCCTACCTTTCCATAACTCATAAGGGGTTTTTTAACCTCTTCTTTCGGGGTATCTTATTTAAAGGTATTGCTTAAGTAAATAGTTTTCACCTACATTGTTTGAAGTAAACTGACTTAGTCACAACATCACCGTTCATCATTTCTTTCAATGTTGCGTTTTTCGTTCAGCTACACCTTTGATTGAGGTGAGTAAGGTGCCATTTACTTCATGTATAATTTCGTGTTGTGCACAAATTCACCTAATTATTTCTTCATACTCACCACCTCCATCACTTCTCAAATCTTTTATTTTCTTATTGAGTTGCTTTTCAACTTCATTCTATAGAGAGCAAATTTCTCTAATGCCTTCATTTTTGCTTTTAAGCAAATACACATAGCAGTATTTAGTGCTAGTTATCGATAAAAGTAATAAAATATTTTTATTACGCCTCTTGTTTCGTGTGAAATTTCAAATCACACATATCGCTAATGAATTAATTCAAGGGGCCAATATTCTTTCAATTATTTGCACGAATGGTCTCTGGTATTTTGCCTCCACACAAATTTGCACATTATGTTTTTGAATCAATTTTGGAAATGGGGAAATATGTTTCCCATCTATACACAATGTTTTATAATTACGTGTTATAAATCTACCATGCCCTAAATTGTGAAACTCAAGCAAATAAATACAGAAAACTTACTTATCTTTACTGATAATTGTCATTACATTTGGCTTAAAAAGTCTTCAGATCATATCCTTCCCTACATACAATTACATTTAGACAATCTAACTTTTTGTTTAACTCGAACACTATATGGAATCCATGCTTGTTTAATAGAGACCTGTAGACTCAATATCTTTCGCATTTTGGTGAAGACTATGGCGTTGTGTTAGAAGTTAGCTTCTTTTCCACAGTCATCTTCAGTAGTACCTTTCCTTTGGCATTCCCCAATAGAAGATGCAGAGTTTTCCACGAAAACTTTCTCCCCATTAATTGGTTCAAGAGATGTGCAAGGTCCTTATTAGAGCATAAGTGCCTAGTGGCAACATGTCAATACCACCCGTTCCTTTAGATTGACCAACTAAGTTCACTTCAAACTCATTGCAGGAGATTTATGTCTGGACATGTCTTGGTGATTCATTCACCATGTTTATCTCATAATCTTTTCTTCTTTTTGGAAGTCTACAATTCCACCAATATATGAACCATTTTGCCATAGTGAAGCATTTCCTTGAACTTATTTCTTGGAACTCCTCCTTTTGCTCCCAACTTTGGCTTAGCAATCTTCTTGTTCTTATGCCTTACCTATCCTCTACAACATTTGCTTTAGCTATAGTAGATTGAATTTTATGCTTCAAAACCTTTTTATCTTCTCGTTCGAAGTCTAATAATCAACTCTCTAGGTTCATTTCCTTTTGCTTGTGCCTGAGGTAGTTCTTAAAAATTCTTCCACTCTAGATAGCTTTTCAATAATAGCAGCCACTTGAAAGATTTCGCTCAGTTTATTCCTTCAACCTGAATCTCACGCAAGATCACTTGGATTTCTTGCACTTGACCAATCACAGTCTTCGATCGAAAGTACCCTCTTATAATCAGGAATCAAACCGATAATAAATTTCTTTGCTCCGGCATCCTCTATTTTATATTTCGGTCAAGGCATTCCATAACTCCTTTGCCATCTTTATACGTAATAGCTACATTGTACAATGAGTCATGTAAATCATTTATGACATCGTTCCTACATAGGAATCGGAGTGGCTTCCAGGCTTCAATAGCGTTGAAGTCTTGCTTATCCGTTTCTCCATTGGATAACTTAGGAGCTTCCTCAGTCAAGATTTCAAGATTCAACATTGTTACGTAAAATAGCATCTTTTGCTGCCACATTTTAAAGTTGATCACGTTGAACTTTTCAGGTTTCTCACCATGGTGGTAAAAATAGCTGCAAGCAGGTAGGGCAGGGCAGAGGATTGGATGATGTTTGGTCAGCAGCCACATCAAAACTTCATTTCCAGTAGCCATTTGAATTTTAAATAACGAATCCTATTTTAAGATTGTTGCGAAATGGCTTTAGCATAAACATTGCAAATGATATATAAATGATAAAAGAAATGGAATTGCAATAACAGAATTGAAACGAATGGAATCGTACAAGTGCATACTGAGAGGCCTGTATTTGCACAGGTTTCTTAAAATAGATTTCTTCCCTCTAGTATGTGCTTGAGGTTTTGTGGACATCTATCCACCTAGGATACAATGGTCTATAGCAAGAAGTGAGCACAGCACCTCAGAACTTTCAGCGAACTTGAACAAAATTGGAACTGAACACTATCGAGAAACCAATGTAAATGTAGATAATAGAAAAAAGAAAGAGAGAGAGTTTTTATTTTCTACTTCTTAAAAATGGAATGGGAAGCCATCTACTTATAAGGTAAATGGGGCATTTTAGGAATAAGGATGATAATGGCTGATTAATTTGCCATTATAAAATTTATTTCGTACATAGTAGACCTTAAGTGCCATTAACCTGTCCATTACTCAATTGATTCAACAGCCGTTACATAATCTGTCATAAACTTGGCTGTCACATAATTGATTCAACAGCCATTTATAATCTACAATTAACCTTGTTTCTCAATTGATTAGCAGCCATTACAGATGTAACCGTTTGAGTTGAAAATAAACCAGAAGGCAAAAATGGGCTTATCACGAGGCCTATTTTTCGATTTTGCATTCGTGTACGTGGGTCGTGTGCTCGTGCCCAAACTTCAGCTTATCGGGCCTTGGATTACACCCCTTGTGCCTACGCGCGAGACATAGTACTTGTGTTATGATGTTTATCACTCCAACAGAGTGTAACTCTATATAAAGCACTCTAAAGCCTTCTTTCTTTCTAATGTGGGATTTGTGTTTCCACTTCCCACTTCCAACTCAAGAGTGTTCTTTTGTGATCAATTTTTTATCGCCCATCAATTTATCCCATATTTCCAACAATTATGTCGATCTGGAGCTTGGTCGTGAGCTGCTGCTAAGCCAAGACTTGAAGTGAGATGTGCCGTTGTCACTTCAATCCCCTACATCATCATTGTAACGCTATCACACCATTGCAAAGCTATGCAGTATATCCCCATGGAAGATCGCACACCCGAGAGCTAGCTATTAGTTTGACCTCGGACTCATCGGGAACTAAGGAATCCTAACCATGTCCATGCGTTTCCCTTGCTGCTTGCTACAGTCATGCCCAATCAAGCCCTCCCCAAGCTTGTTCCAAGAAAGTTTGTTTGCTAGTCCATCAAGCCAGTCTGGCTGTGGGTGAGTCGCCGAGTTAGTTTGTGGCTCACAAGCTTGATCTCCAAGTCAGTTTGAGTCAAACATAGGAAAGTCAATCCTTAAGATTGAGAAAATTCTAATTACATTGGATTTCAAATATTTTGTTGCCTATCTGCATATTTGAGAATCTTACCTACTTAACATATATTACATTATCTCTAATCATGTAGGGGATTCATTAGGAAAATTTCATAATCGGCAACGTCATATAATTGGTTACGTCTATCTATAAGATCACAGATAGAATAGTTAGTTTAGACAGATATTTTAAATTGATATTTTAATCTATAAGATTACATATTATGATGGAATTTAAATTGCGACTTCATCTTTCCTATTTTGAACGGATTGATTTGCGATATCCTATCTTTAGAATATACATTTCTAGCATGATACATTCGAAAATTCTCGAACATATTGCATGCGGATAATTGCCATGTTAAGATAAAGTTGCATGTAGAATTAGAATCATGTAGATATTTGCATGTTATAAATTGATTCTAGGATAGTTTAAATTAAATTGCATTATAAGATAGAATATCCTTGTTTAAACATATTTTATGTCTAAAAATAATCTATATATAATAGGTTAGCCTTTAGACCAAATATAAACCCTAAAATATACAGGACGATAATGTTTAGACATAGTTTCCTTTAGGATCATCAATAAATCCGAAATACAAAAAGAATCATATTGCCATGACATATAGCTTGCATGCTAGGTTTTACATTGCATATTAATTGCATGCTTAGGGTTTTAATTAATTCGTACATCATGTAATCGATTTAATTGGACCGTAACATCATTGGCACATTAGTTCAATCTAATGGCATGTCACCTAGGTTAGTCACGTAATTCATTAAATTAATTTCATGCGCATGCTTAGGATATTCTCTCATTAGACTAAATTCATGCATTACAAATTGGTTAAGTCTTCTTTCTTTAAAACCAAAATCATAAAGTCAGAATAAATACTTGGTAATTATATTGATTTTTAGGTGTCTCATTTAATCGCTTGTGCATCCGCATGATAACCTTTGTTAGTAACTTAAGTTAAAACTTAATCAAAATTGCCTTTCAATGATTTTCATAAACTAAATTGGTATTGTTAACACCTGATTTTTAATCATCTTTTCTCTTTTAAAATTCATAAAAAAAAATTCAACTTTGGGGACCTTGCCAAGCCTGGGGAACCGATTTTGACCAAAAAATGATTTTTTCATATTTTCGTATTTTCGGCATTTTTATTTTGGAAATTAATAGAAAATCCATAAAAATTCATAAAATTGAAAAATCAACTTTGGGGACCTGGCCAAGCCTAGAAAACCAATTTTGATCAAAAATAATTTTTCTATTTTTTGTATTTTTCGATTTTTAATTTCGAAAATTTCATAAAAAAAAAATCAAGAAAAATGAGAAAATTGCAAAATAACTTTGGAGGCTTGGCCAAGCTTAGGCAACCATTTTTGAACAAAAAAATAATTTTTCATATTTTTTGTATTTTTTTATATCTTTTAGAAATTGGGAAAATATTTAATAAATAATAGTATTTGAGGCCACCAAAAAATACATAAAATAGTCAATATTTTTCTTTTAAATTCTTTTCATGTTGGGCATCGCAAATTTAAAAAAAAGTCCAATTCGGGTCGAGCATAATCTCGAATCGGGCCCAAAAAAATTCAATTGAGTCAATTTATTTTCATTTTCACTTTAGGAGTTATGACATTATTTCTAATATTTTAAATTTTTATCTTGGCCCAATTATATCTATAATGACTCAATTTTGCAAAAGGGCTTTAATTAAATTTTGCATTATCTTCAGCGGCAGGAATGAGCTTAAATTTGACATGAGGAAATTTCGACTAAGCATAGGGACGGTGTGTCAAAATTTGAGGAGATTTGGACTTAAAGAAATATTTCTCTAGGGAACTGAATGCAAATACTTAAATCTCAGGGACTAGAGTACAAATACCTAACACTTTGAGGGATTATTTTGCAAATAACAAAAGAAGAGTTGTGGGTAATTAGAATAGAGAAGGGAAGATGGAGAAAGGGGAGATGGAGAAGGGAAGATGGAGAGGAGGAGATGGAGAAGAGAAGATAGAGAAAATAAGATGTAGAATAGAGAAGGGAAGATGAGATGAGAAGAGTTAGTAGGATGGGATAGATTATGGAGAAGGGAAGATGAAGATGAAGAAGAGTTAGTGGAAAGATTAGAATGTGAGATAGAGATGGAGAAGAGAAGATGAAAATGAAGAAGAGTTAGTGGAGAGATAGAATGGGAGATAGAGTTAGTGGAAAAATTAGAATGGGAGATAGATGAGTGGGTTATAAAAGGAGGAAGAAGTGAGCTTGAGAGAAGAATTTTTTTGGGAGAGAAAATTTTGGATGTTTGAGAGGGTTTTGGGAGATTGAAGAAAAATTGGAGAGAAAGAAAATACCAAAAAGAGAGAGGAAATTTTGAAGATAATAGAAGTTTAAAGTTAGGAGTTATCGTCACCAATTCCTTCATCGATCAACATAAATCAAGAGTTCATCCTCGTCAACGAGTAAGCAAATTCGAGCTAAGTGTTTTTATTTATTCATTTATTTATGGTTTTAGTGGCAAATTAGCACAAATTGTCTACACTCCTCCCTCGATTTCTCCATATTTTATGTCAGGCAAAGGACAACTCCAAGTCAACGGTAAATCCCATAGAGGTGTAAAATTGGCACTGACGAGCTCTTGAGTGCCCATTAAATTTTCAATTGATCCGACGATGGATTTCGACCTGAATTGTCAAATCAATTCGTTGTATTTTATTTTAAAGAATTCAAACCCCAGAATGTGAAGGGCAGAGCCCACTCACTGGAGGCCATTTAAATTCCTGCAATTTAAATTCTTGCATCTTAAACACCAAAAGAGGGGCCAAGCCAAGGCTAGGCCGTCCATTGGAGGTCTTATTTACTGCAATTTAAATTTTCGCAATTTAAATTCTTGCACCTTAAACCCTAAAAGAGAGGGCCAAGCCAAAGCTGGGCCGTCCATTGGAGGTCTTTATTTACTGTAATTTAAATTCCTGCAGTTTAATTCCTGCACCATTAAACCCCAAAGGAAGAGCTAAGCCGATGCTAGGCCGCCCATTGGAGGTCTTTATTTACTGTAATTTAAATTCCTGCAGTTTAATTCCTGCACCATTAAACCCAAAGGGAAGAGCCAAGCCAATGCTAGGCCGTCCATTGGAGGTTCTTACTTACTGTCATTTAAATTCCTGCAATTTAATTCCTGCACCATTAAACCCCAAAGGGACGAGCTAAGCAATGTTAAGCCGCCCATTGGAGATTTTACTTACTGTCATTTAAATTCCTGCACCTTAAACCCCAAAAGAGAGGGCTAAGCCAAGGCTGAGCTATCAATTGGTGGTCTTTATTTATTGTCATTTACTTCCTGTAATTTAATTTGTGAATCACTAGACCCCAAAATGAGTAGGTCGCAGCACTGCACAGAAGTCGTTAATACACTCCCTCTTTCGGCTTCAGGAAATACTTAATATTTTGAAAATGTCAAAATATGTCACTCAAGTACATTCCATTGAAAAAAGTGAAAATACAAAAAGAGAACACCTCACTAGAGCCTTAGGAGTAAATCAAGCATGAGTTGCCAAATTAGGATATCCATGAAATTAAGTACCGAAAGGGCATTAGTTTTAATTAACTGATGTAACCAAGTCCCCGAACTCATAATCTCTGGTTCGTAGAAGTAATTTAGTTCTCCCGCTAATTTACTTAGGTTTCTAATCAACCTACCAAAAATGATTAGTGGCGACTCCAAATTTAAAACCATTGAAAAAAAAAATCAAAGTTGCGATTTGGTAGGACTTGGGAGAGTCCGTATTAGGTTAATCCATCTAGTTAACCTAATAATCCGTTAACCCAGAAATTTTCCACCGATCGAAACTTAAATTAAAATTTCTTTCGGATCGCGACACCATCCACACTCCCAAACTTCAATAACAAAGACATCTTTTGGCGGCAGGTTCTTATACTTATGCCATCAAATGTTCGCTAAACATCATATCTATGTACTGCAACCACGAAATCAATTCACTTTATCTCAAATTGCTAAAACATACTGCAATTATCACATAGCGCAATGCATCGAATGGACCTGGACATATCACTAGGTGTCAAATTCCAAAAGTTTACATTACCTGGAGCTCACTAACTGAAAAGGGGCGGCTAGAGCATATCCGACAACTACCAAGTGACTTGCAACAGAAATAGTTGATGGAGAGAGGGGTAAGGATTCAAAAAAGGAATAGATAAACATTGCCAATTCGAGAATTCTTTCTCTATACTCCCCGCTCTATCCAACGAGTCTTGCTAGCGTGACGGTGCTGTTAGACTGAGTGTCTATCGATGCTATGCTAGCCAAAATTTTCATCCCAAGAAAGAATTGGTTTCTGGAAGTTCATAGATTAGTTTGATTCTTTACATTAAAGTTAAAACAATTTCTTAAGAAAAAGAAGAAAAGAAAACCCATTATTTTTTCTTCCCAACTATTTCTCTTGAAGGTCAATTTTCATCACATCTTTCATCTATGAACAACTTTGCAGAATGATCTTCTTTTATTAGATTTTTTTCACTCATTTTGTGAAAATACACGTTGTTACACTAATAAAATAAATATTTTTGACATTGTACGAATTTTATTCTTTGTAATTGTCGCAATATCTATATCTCATAAAATAAAATAGGAAAACAGATGACATTCACTTGGTTACAATAAAACTAGGCAATGATATAAATAAGAAAAAAAAATCTTGTTCTATAAAGTTATCCACTTTTGATCAGAAATTCTATATATGATATCATAATCATAATATTAGAAAAAGTTATTTCTCTCATACACAATATGATGCACTCGGCTTAAAAATGTCAAAATACATTTTTTTGATATCATGTGTAGTTGATTAAGATCAAACTTAATAAATCTCTAGAGAATAGGCTAAAAATATAAGGATGATTTGTACTTCATAACTTATTCACATCATAAATTCGTAAAATTTGATTTTTTATTTCATTTTACGAGCTACTTTAATCAAATTTAAGCGGAAAATGTCCTAATAATTTCTTTTGGTTGGTGCACAGATTACCAACTAAAATCACCATTTCTCAACTGGAATAAGAGACTCTGCTACGTAAAAGAGAAGAGGACTCTAGTAGAGAGGGAAAAAGAAAAATAAGAATGTAAAAGGCAATAATTTCTTGGCATTGTTTCTTAGTTTGCATCTAAAATTAAATGGCAATGTTGTAGGAACTGGATAAGACAGTCATAAGGTTCCAAGCAACACAATTTTTGGTGAATAGTGACCCGTAACCCACACAAAAAGCGACGGACTATTATAAGGCATTTCCCAATGCAAATGTTAAATTAGCGATCATTTCAACTTGAAGGTGCAGCCGTCAGCCTGGGGACGGTGATTAAATCAAGGAGTGGATGTCTTGAGAGCGTTACGGCCGAAGATCACTATCAACGGAAGAGGAACTTGAAGCAACGGTGATTAGAGGTAGAGCCACTAGAGCAATCGTCACCATCTTGATCCCAAGAGATTTGAGTGCTATTTGAATAACATGGTCGATGAGGAGGAGCTTCAGAAGCACGCATGAAAATACTGGAAGTACAGGAGAAGACGGAGAGATCATAGTGCTGATTGAATCAAAAATCGAAAAAAGAAATGGGACAATCCAAGGAGCAAATGCGGTTTTGTTGCTATATTCCAATCATCTAGAGCTTGACATGACAAATCGGATGAAATGGCACCACCCCAAACTAGGCCTCAAGAGGAGCAAAGGGAGATTCAGCTTTGCTCATTTCCTTCGAAGTAGTGAAAGCTTTCGGTAATGAAGTGATTCCCGATCTCAAAGCTGCCATAGGAGAAAGGAGAAGTAAGAAGAAAGAAAGGAATGAGTGATGGAATGAGGTCGAGGAGGAGCTACTGATGGTGGCAAGAGAAGGAAGAAGGGCAGAGAACCATCAAGAGAGGATACTCCTCCTCAGCTTTTTGGACTGGCTATCTCTACGCTAACCATCTCCTTCATATCAGCAATTTGTTCGTTCAGTTCAGTTGAGGGATAACGAAAAAAGAAATGACAGATGAGACACTCGACAGAGGGGTTGAAACCGCGTATTCTCAAATCCTCCATCTTCGCTCTGTTGAAATAGCCTCACACGACCGTAGCTCCATCAAAAGCTAGCAAGTCTCCAAGCAAAGTTCCATGGCCATAGAGCTTCATCCTTGTTGAGCAGTTTAGTGAAGACAAATTAGAATCTTAAAGTATTGATAATCGGCCATATACTACACGCTTCTAAATGATCTTGTGATTTCACCAAGTACTTAATATTTGGTACTCTTCTATGGAGGCTGATCAAACAAGTCGATCTCTTGCATCCGAGCTTGAAGGATATGCATTTCCACGAGTTCATAAAAAAAGGTCAGTGAATATCCCACTGGAGACTGGAGTATTCAGTGACCTTTCTTTATGAACTCACGAAAATGCATATCCTTGAAGCTCGGAGGCAACAGATCGGCTTGTTTGATCTGCCTCCACAGAAGAGTACCAAATATTAGGTAGCTGGTGAAATCACAAGATCATTTAGAAGCGTATAATACATGGCCGATTATCAATATTTTAAGACATTATGACAACTCTAGGCAGATCTGTTTATATCGTTACACAACAGTAATGCCATCCTAGTCATTCATTGGCTCCAATGGTGAACACATTAAAGACAATTAATTCTCGTGATCACAAAAAACCATATCCATGTGGGACAACAAAAAAAATTTCTACCATTGTCTTCTTCACTTCCCTCGCACTTATACTACCCAACAAGGAAAAAACTTTTCTACTGGCTACTGGAAGTTCATAGGTTAGTTTGACTCTTTACATAAAAGTTAAAACAATTTCCTAAGAGAAAAACGAAAATGACGAACAATTATTTGTTCTTCCTAACTTCTGTTGAATGTCAATTTTCATCACGTCTTTCATCTATGAACAACTTTGCAGTATGATCTTCTTTTATTTTTTTATTTTCACTCATTTTGTAAAATGACACATCATTACACTAATAAAATAAGAATATTGACATTGTATGATGTTTTACTCTTTGTAATTGTCGCAATATCTATTTCTCATAAAATAAAATAAGAACATAAGAGATTCACTTGGCCACAAAAAAACTAAGTAATGATCTAAATAAGAAAAGAAATGTTATTCTATAAAGTTATCCACTTGTGATCGGAAATTCTACATATGATATGATAATCTTGATATTAGAAAAATTATATCCTCTCATATGTACCATATTGCACTCGGTTTGAAAAAAAGTCATCAATGGTGGTGCAGCGTTGTAAAATTAAAACAAAATACATATATGATATCATGTGTACTTGATTAAGATCGAACTTAATAAATCTCAAGGGAATAGGCTAAAAATATTATGATGCTTTGTACTCGATAACTTGTTCACATCATAAATTCGTAAAATTTGTTTTTTTATTTTATTTTATGAGCTACTTTTTGGAATTTAAGTAGAAAATGTCCTGATAGTTTCTCTTGGTCGGTGCACAAATTACCAACTAAAATCACCATATCTCAACCGAAAGAACAAACTGCTACGAAAAAGAGAAGAGGACCACACAAAAAATAAAAAGAGGAGTAGAAAGCCATCACAAAAGGGAAAAGAAAAATAGGAATGCAAAAAGGCAATAATTTCTTGACATTGTTTCTTAGTTTGCATCTAAATTAAAAGGCAATGTTGCAAGAACTGGAGAAGCTAGTCATAAGGTTCCAAACAACACATTTTTTTGGTTAATAATGGTCCGTTACTCATGCAAAAAGAGATGGATTGTTATGCAGCACATAGGGTGTGGAAATCGTTTGTCGTCGCATATGTAAATCTTCGCATTTACATATCCAAGCTTAATACTAATGTTACGGTCCAGCTCATTCTTAAAACAAATGAGAAGTTGTATTAGAAATTGAAATAGAATGCCCCATACTGCAACTCAAACGGGCTCATCAGAGGACACGAGCTATCTCAATTGACAGAACCTAAAGCGGTGGCGTCGTCGTGAAAATACATAGACACGCATAAGAGTGACTAGCCCTAGCAGTAAATTTTCCTTTGCTCTCCACAGGCTACGACCACAATTAATTTTAACCACAGAATGCAGATTGACGCTAGGTTTTCTACAAACAGGACATAAAGCCCTGAATGAATTTGGTCACTAATCATTATGTCGGCAATCAAAGCCAATATTGGGTAGATGGAAACTCTAGTTTCGAAGAAAACATAAAATTGAACTAAATAACAAAGGGCATAGTTACCTGCACACCGGAAATTGCCTTTACCCGGTTGACTTCCGTGGGCCACATGACCTATAGCGCCTGATAGAGAACAACGTGGATTTAAGTAACTCGCTAACTAAGAGAAATTTTCAGCCCATAATAATAATAACAATAATAATAATAATGTTTAATCACAGCAAATTCTTGCATGACAACATGATTATCTCCCTAGAAAATTACCATGGACCCCTCATCTGAACTCATATGACTCAGCTCATATGAATTCAGCAAATTAAGCAAGAATAGAGATATTCAGCAAGCTCAGAATGCAGCAGGTGTACAAATTCAACAAACAGCACATTTCCGAATGAATACTGTGCAAGCTAATAGTGATTTCCCAGATAAACCCAAAACATGGCAGCAACAGGTTGTATGAAAAAGAAAAGCTACAACTTTTAGTTTAGAAGACAATTCACTCACACAACCAAAGCAGATTTAACCATTGATAACTGAGCAAACCGAAGCACTAAAGTTCTCGGCCTCAGTCCCGTGTTACAAAGCAACAGAATAGAAACGATGTATAAGTAATACATTGAAGAAAAACAACAAAGCACCTTGCTGATCGAATCGGAAGGAGAGGTTGTCCGACCCAATGATCGTGTTTTTGAACAACAAATGGACATGGAGGTGAGGCATGAGCATGAACCCAGCAAATCTAAGGGACAGACAGCACTTACAACTATAACTGCTGAATTTTATGAACATACACAGTATAAAGAAGGGGGCAGCCAGAGCATCTCCGATAAGTTCTCCGAAAGGGTAACCTGCGGCAGAAATAGATGAAGGAGAGAGGGATAAGGATTCAAAGAAGAAATAGATAGATTTATCACTGCTAAATTTGAGAATTTCTTTCTCTATACTCCCGTCTCCATCCACTTAGTTAAATGCAAAATGTCTGTTGGCAATCATTTCAACTTGAAGGTGCAGTCGTTAGTCACGTAGCTGTGATTAAATCAAGGAATGGAAGTCCTGAGAGCGTTAGAGCAGCCAGAGCAATCAACGCCATGTGGATCCTAATAAAAGGACCGAGAAATCAGAGCAATGATGACTGAATCAAAAACCGAAAATAGAAATCGAATAATCCAGAAAACTTAGCTTCGGATTGTAGCCATATTCCAGCGATCTAGAGCTCGACATGACAAATCGGATGAAACGATACCGCTCCAAGCTAGGCCTCAAGAGAAGAGCAGAGGAGATTCAGCTCTGCCTCCGGTAAGGAGAGGGCGCCCAAAATCACCACAAACGGATAGAGGAGGCAAACCCATTGCAGCTTCAGACATTGGAAAGCACTGCGTCCTGCAAGTTCATTTCAAGCAAGAGAAGATGAAATTGTAGCAGCAAACTAACAAAGAAAGATGCCCGTACTTCAAAGTTCGAGCAATCACATTCAGTACAGATAAATTGTAAAGGATATCAAACTATATCATGATGTTCTTCTTGATGGATTGTGAAGCATTAAATTAAGGGGGGCAACTTAGTTTAATTTGTCAATATGTGGATCAACATCAGGAGAAAAGGTGCTTCTGCTTATAAGTCATTCATAAATTCTTCTTTTGCTGTCGGAATCTACAAAACCATCTTGTTCTTTCTTCACAGATTAGGCAGAAGGAAACACTAGATACCGAGAGCGTTTGCCATTCTTGCATAGCAATCAGAGAAGAAACTGCAAGAAGAGTCAACAACACCATCGAATAAGTCAAAAACCATTTTAGTAAATACGATGACATTAAAAAGTCGACAAATTATCCTAGTACAGCTTGCAAAGAATAATGACCTCAACACATTCTGTTGTGGCTTCTCGGGCCAATGTTAAACTCGTAAGCTTGTTCAGCTAGCTTCTTGTCATCAAAACCAGAGTCTTCACAAAATGACTTCTCAATTCCTAAACTTGCTATATCAGACCCAGCATCAAGCAGCTGCAGCAAAAAAGCAGAAGAAAAGCTTGAGAAACCAGGTAGTGAGGGAACCCTGCAGTCTTACAAAGCAAACTAATGGGTAAACTTACAATTACATTCAAGCCCAATAAGCTCTCCGAAGGGAGGTCTGTACACGAATCCCCAGTGAACAGGAGACGAAGCACTGCCTTCTTCTGAGCTTTCAAGCAAAAGTGGGTGTATCATATCCACAACTTCAGGCTTGCTAAAAGCAACATTCAAATCTGCTAGCGAATGAAGTAGGTTAAGTGCACAGCAGGATCTGCCCCTTTCCATCCTGTAAATTGAAAAAACGAAATTGAAGCTCACCAAAAGAAGCACTGGACTGAACATAGTCAAAAGGACGGGCAATTCACATTGCCAGGTAAGATCTCTGTAACGAGAATCTACTCACTTCAGAGCATTATCAAATGATACAGTCACAAAACAGTTGAATGGATCGCAATAAAACTCAAGTGGACTCCAATCACTTCACAGTTTGCCCACATTCAATCTCTCAAACGATCGGTATCAGTGGAAGCAACGGTGATCGGAGATAGAGCTGCCAAAGCAATCGTCACCATATCGATGAAGAGGAGCTTCAGAAGCAAGCACAAAAATCAGGAGATGACCGAGAGAAATCAGATCGATGACAGAATCTCCTCCTCGCCTTCCTTTTGAACTTGCGCGTAACTGAAGCAACAAAATTGCTAAAATAAAGGAGGCGGTTAACTTAGCGCAGAGAGACCGAGTCCATGGGAGAAGAGGAGGCCCGGCTTGCTTTCTGTTTAATGGGCCTCAAAAATAGCTGGCTCAATTAGTGTTCTCCTCCTCGCCGGGTCGCCGGCGCTCGGACAGTTGCCGGCGGCTCTGCCGATTTAGGACCAAAAAATGGAAAAAAAAAAAAAAAAAGAAAGGAAAATCTGAAAACAGAATGAACCGAACAAACTAAACCGAGTTGGATTTTTTGTTCAGTCAGGGCGAACTTGGTTCGATTCAGGCTTACATAGGTTCAGTTTGGTTTCCTAGGCTATTATACTTGACCCGATTGGCCTTTATTTGTTATTTATGTAATATATATTTTCCCTATTCTTTTCTATTATCTATTCTTCATTTCTTTTTTTGCTTTGGCAATTTTTTTCGGTTGAAAACAATCAACTGGTGTATCAAACACTTCCTAGCCAACTCTGACCGCACCATCGCATGCTTCAGTTTTTCCTATTCGTCATTCCTTATGTATTTGGCCGTTGAAACCCAATCAATGTGTTGGTTGTCCTTGACGTCTAATAGATCTTCTTTTTTCTTTACATTAGTTGTTGATTTATTAAGGTTAAAACCTTGCTTAACAACCGTTCGATTCATTTTATATGCAAGCGAGAGAGAAGAATATGTATGTGCTATTCAAAATATAAGTGAGCGCTGAATTGAAAAAAAAAAAAACAAAGAAAAGAGTGAGTTATTTTTTTGGGGTGGGAGGGGAGTGTATGTGTGTTGGGTTGGATTGGGTTGTGTCTTGTTCAAACATAACAACTACTGAAGTTTGATTTTCTAACCGAAACCCATATGATCACCTAACTCTAAACTGTCATTGGGAGTGTCATGATATAATAGAAAACATGTGATCACCTAACTCTATTCCTAAGTTGCCAAACATTTGTAATAGTACATGATACTGCTAAACAAGTTGCGACCAATTGATATTGATAATTCCTCTTGGATTTGACTAAATAGTAGCTTATATTTGAAACTCAAATTGTTTTCACCCTTCTCCAGGAACCTCAAAAAATCTAAGTGTTGAAACATTTCCATCAGTTAGATCTACATTCAAGAATCATGCCAAGGAGTGGCAGTTGCCAATTACGTGCTGATCTAGCAAAGGTGCTTCGAGCTTTCATGATCTCATTTGCCCGGCAACGATGACCAGCTTCTTACGGCATCTCCGAGGGACGGAAGTTCGTGAAAGAAGTGTATGAAGGCATTGAGATTGAGCCCCAATTGAACGAAATCATATTCGAGATTGTTGACAATGAGCACAGCGATTTCTACGATCGTGTCCTGGGGCAGGTGGAGGGTGTCTTGACTCAGATGCATCATCAAGCCCCATAGTACAGCTTGCAAAGAATAATGACCTCAACACATTCTGTGTGGCTTCTCGGGCCAATGTTAAACTCATAAACTTGCTATATCAGACCCAGCATCAAGCAGCTGCAGCAAAAGGCAGAGAAGAAAAGCCTTGAGAAAGTAGGCTAGTAAGAACCCTGCAGTCTTATAAGCAAACTAATGGGTAAACTTACAATTACATTCAAGCAATAAGCTCTCCGAGGGAGGTCTGGTACAAGAATCCCCAGTGAACCAGGAGATGAAGCACTGCCTTCTTCTTAACTTTCAAGCAAAAGTGGGTGATTCATATCCACAACTTCAGGCTTGCTAATAGCAAAATTCAAATCTGCTAGCGAATTATGTTCTGATCTAGCAAGGTTGCTTCGAGCTTTCATGATCTCATTTGCCCAGCAACGACGACCAAGCTTCTCACGACATCTCCGAGGGACAGAAGTTCCATGAAGAAGTGTACGAAGGCATTGAGATTGAGCCCCCAATAGAACGAAATCATATCGGAGATTGTTTACAATGAAAGAGCGATTTCTACGATCATGCCCTATTTACAATGACCAAAGCGATTTCTACGATCATGCCCTGGTACAGATGGAGGGTGTCTCGAGTCCACATGGCATCATCAAACCCCAGCCCTACAACTTTAAGCAGGTAAAATTAACAAAAAAAAATTTCATAAACCTATTGTCTTTATGTCAATTCAGTACTAAACTTTTCGATCGTGCTAATTTAATTCTACACAATTCGGTGCTAAACTATTTATTTTCCAATTGAGTCTATTAGACCAATTTTATCTAGAAATCGCTGATATGGGATACTGGCAGTGCCTTGTAAGACGGCTAGCATTGCTATGAACAATTTTTTATAATTTTTTTAAAAATTCTATTTTTTTCTTTTACTTAGTTCTTTTCTTTTCCTCCTACCAAGTTTGGCAACGATCACCGGCTGACTCTTACCAACCACAGGGGAGGGCCAACGACCCTCGCAGGCCACTAAGTAAGCGTCGCCGAGCCGAGCCTGTAGTTGGCATACACGTTAGTGAGCGTCATCGGCCCTCGTCAAGCATGGAAGAAAATGAAAGAAAAAACGAAAGCAAAAGAAAAAAGAAAAAAATAGAAGAAAGAATAATATATATTGAGAAAATATAAAATAATTCACGCAAACGCTAACATTGCCAAGTAGAATGGCCAACTTCATAAAACTCCTACTAGACTTGTACCATCTTTCATGCAAATTGAGTAACTTTACTAGATCTAGTGAAGCCCAAAGAATGAGGACCAAGGAGACAGGGCAACTTAATGACTCACTAAATTGGCCCCGATATTGAATGGTGACTACAAGAACGTGACGATGCTTGACGTTGTGAAGTATGTTGAATTTGCATTCAAAACATTATGCAGTAAATCTGAGGGACCATCCGAAAATAGCGTAAACAATGCAGATATGGTAGGTCAAGTGGTGAGTCTACTCGGACGATACCGCGAAGTTTCATTCATCCAATAGTTGTTTTCTTGCATAATTGTGATCATCGACACTCATAGTCTATATTCTTCAAGTATCGTAGACAACCTATTTATTGTGGTTAAATTCAGCGTTTTGTTTCATCATTCGAATTCGTTTTTGTGGGAAAAAAAATGATCTATTGATTTATAAACCTACCAGCTCTTAAGATTAAGGGTAGATTCTGATCACAGCAATACCCAATATGATTTTGTAATTCACCTTCCGCATGGTGTCTCACTCTACAAATCTGGTCATTGAACTCAATTTCAGCCTCATATTCACATAAGATTATGCTCTTAACCTTAACATAGGCCTTGACCATTTTCATGCTCTTAAAGCATTTGTAGCCTTTCGATTTTTTTTCAATCAAAGAACTCAAGACAACCTCAAACTCATGGGAAAATAGACTAATTGCTAATATGTCTCTACCTTGTGGATTCATATTAGACAAGTCTCAGCTTTAATAGCGTAGTTCTTTGGAAATATAATTGCGATGTATTGGAGATGTACTACTCCAAAAGATCAACGCTAATTAAGATTTTACTAGGGCCCATGTGCACCAAATGTACAATAACCCATATGAAACTTTACTATATTTTGAAATATTTTACAATAGTAGCGGAAATGACACCGATAACACAAGCCTCATTTACGGAAGAGAAAGTTAATAGGTGGCCATGAAAACAAACGTCTGTTGCATGGAGGGAGCAAGGGGCAAAAATGGATGGAAGAGGAAAGAGGATATATTTTTTGTCTACCATCTACGCTCTTAGCCTTCGGACCAGTCGAAAGCCATCTCAATTCATTCATTTGGTTCTCTAGTCTTAGGCATAAGAAATGAAATATCACAAATCCAGAAAGGAATTGGAACTATAGCCATCATTAAACCTTGCGAAAAATGAAAATGTAGATGAGAAAATTAAGACGCATCCCTTGCTATTTGATAATTACCAAATCAATGCCCAACGTAGTTAGAACGAGTCACCTATTTTAATCTTGAGCTGAGATGTTAAAGGTGTTATAATACTCGTCAACTTTCAACACTTCTCTATTTATGTTTCTTTCTCATTTGTAAAATCATTCATCTTGATTGCTCAAGCTTTATTGTGTTGGCATTTGCAATTGCTGTATTTTAAAATTTATCAACACCAATAACATTACGTCTTTGACTAAAGGAAACAATTCAATTGTGGACAACGATAAATTTTGTTCTTTTGATACTTGACAAGTGTTGGTAACATTTCCTATCATAGATGGAAAATGTGAGTGAAAATTGATAAAACTCTGATTCCACCTGTCACATTATGAATAACTTTGACAATCTTACATTTACTATAAGTTGTAGCCATGTCTTCCCATCATTGGTTCTCAGATTTCTTTAATTTTCTATGGCTTACAAATTCTTGGTGAAGATCAAACTAGAGGTCGACAGAGCTAAAGCATCCAACACTAGGGCAAAGTGTACGGATAAATGGAAAATGGTATTAAAGTTGTGTAGAATTAGCTAGGAAGACATGCCACAGTAAAGAAAGTGGATAGAGAATACCTAAGCTGATCACATATCTAAAAAGTTATGCAATTTTGTGGTAGAATAGAAAGGGGTCGAGGTAGAGACGACGATTGGTATCTTAGAGCCCAATAAAAGAGCCAAGAGGAAACTAAGAATCAAGCAACTCCACAAGCCAACATAAACAAGCAACTCTATAGACCAAGAGATCCTTTGCCCAAATCACCCAATATGGATTATTAAGAGCTACACTCATTGAGTATAACCGGTGTCTCATCTAATTTTATTCTGAACTAGCGGAAAGGAACATTAAGCAGAATAGTTTTGGACTCCATATAGTGCCTATCCAAAAACATGAAGAGTAGAGGTTATATGTTATATACTTTCGGTTGGATCTGATATCCTCATATTGGATAGATATACGACTCTAGAAAGTAAGTTTCTAGTGGAAACATTAAGCAAGAATAATTTTTGGACTCCATATAGTGCCTATCCAAAACTTACTCCTCAAAAATATTATATATATATATATATAATATAATATGAATAAGAGCAAGAATTAAGAATAGAGACATATTTTAGCAAGAGGTTCTTACACTTATGCCCTCAAATGTTTCGCTAAACATTATACCTACATAGTGGAACCCATGAAATCAATTCATTTATCTCAGATCCCTAAAAATATTCCAATTAGCACAATGCATAATGTATCCAATGAATGTCAACATGTCACTAAGTGTCAATTTCAGGATATTACAATTCTAGCCTACAAACATATAGTGAGTCAGTAATCCCGACTAAGGAAATAATTGACCACCTTTTTTGGTAATCACACGAATTACACCTTAACCCAGTCCACTCTTTTTTTCTCTCTAATTTCTCTCTCTGCTATCCGTCTCGCACATATAAGCACTTTTTCATTCCGTTCAGTTGAGGGACAACAGAAAGAAAAGGGAAAAAAAAAAGGGTTCACTTCATTCAGGGACTATAGATAATAAAAAAAACCAACGAATGACCTGCTCAACCGCAGAGGGGATTAAAACCATGTGTTCCTCCAATCCTCCATCTTCTTTCTCGCTGAAACTGCCTCATGCACTTGTACCTCGTTTTTAATTATCTAAAGAATAATTTCTTTCTATAATGGAATGTAATCTAAGGTCTTTCGAGAAATCAATGGGCTAGTGCTTCATAGAGGTTCTAAGTTTGTGTAGTTCCTATAGTGTTGAGGTTTAATGACTGTCCACAAAAGGTACCACTAAGAAAGTTAATTTGGCTCATTTTGTGACTCTTTGTCATCTTTGATCAGTTCATCACAATCATGTTTTGCGGATATGCGAATCTCCTTTATTGCATGTGTCCATTGATCCAGACAATAATGACCTAGAAGCTCTCGAAGTAATTGATCACTATGTGCAGCGGTCTAAATTCCTCACATAGTGATCAATTACTTGGATATCTTCTAATTCCATTATCGTCAGGACAAATTGCAAATACAATAAAAGAGATTTGTGTATTTGCACAATGGGATTAGGACGAACTTGGTAAGGTGACAAAGCGCCACAGAATGGGCCAAATTAACTTTCTTGTGGTACCTTTGTAGATGACCGTTAGAACTCCCCCTCCGAAACAGCGCAGCTCAGACCTCTATGAAGCACTAGCCCACTGATTTCTTGACCTCAGAATACATTCCCATTCAAAGAAAGACGGTTAGTCTTTATATTATCAAAACCAGGTGCAAGTGACTATAGTCTTCTTTACTTGGTTGATTCACAATAAAGATATCTTTAGAGATATTTTACGCATGAATGTTTTTCACAATGACATGAACTCACGATGACGTGAGCTCAACCATATCTAGTAGTTTTGGCTTCCCATAAACACTTTCACCATCTCCTTATTGTTCGCGATGCTGATTGATTGTTTTGCTACAGTTTTGATGTTGATTTGGCCTTAACTTGATATCATCTTCTAATCACATGATGTTATGTCTTGCTTCGTATGGTTGTGACGCCTCTTTGTCACGACACAATTTCCTCTTTCCCTTATTAATAGTTTTAGCCAAAAAAGAAAATCCATATGTTTGTATACGAACGAATGATAGTAGCATGTCCTAATCGCACTTGAAATTAAGACATCATAAATTTAATCAATGCATGAAAGCATCTTTTGTCAAAACTCATGAATTTGTGCCATAATGGTTTGCTATGGTAATTTCAAGAAAAAACGAGACCTACTCTGCCATCTGTTGACACCTTGCTATTTTTAATCATCTTTTCTCTTTTTTTAAAATTAATAAAAAAAATCCACTAAAATTCATAAAATTGAAAAATTCAAACTTTGGAGACCTGGCCAACCCTAGGGAACCAATTTTGACCAAAAAATAATTTTTCATATTTTCAGTATTTTTCGATATTTTTAATTTCGAAAAATTCATAAAAAAAAAATCAAGAAAACATTAGAAAATTGCAAAATCACTTTGGAGGCCTTGGCCAAGCTTAGGCAATCATTTTTGAACAAAAAATAATTTTTTCACATATTTTTTGTATTTTTATATATTTTTTAGAAATTAGGAGATATTTTAATAAATAATAACATTTGAGGCCAATCAAAAGACATAAAAATAGTCAACATTTTTATTTTAAATCCCTTTTCATGTTGGCCATCACAAATTTAAAAAATCCATTCGGGGTCGTGTATTGCTTCACGAGCATAATCTCGATCGGGCCTAAAAAATTCATTTGAGTTCAGTTTATTTTTTTTTTTTTCACTTTTAGGAGTTGTGACATTGTTCTCTAATATTTTAAATTTTCATTTTGGCCCAATTATACCCAAAATGACTCAATTTTGCAAAATGGCTTTAATTAAATTCTGCATTATTTTCAGCGGCAAGAAAATGATCTTAAATTTGGGACCAATGGCGGTCTGAATTTTGACTAAGTATAGGGGATGTGTGTCAAAAATTTGTGAGTAGATTTGGACTTAAAGGAAATATTTTTTTTTTCAGAGAAACTGAATTGTAAATACTTAAAATTCAGGGACTATAGTGCAAATACCTAACTCTTGAGGGATTATTTGCAAATAATAAAAAGAGAGAGTTAGTGGAGAAATAGAGATAGAGAAGGGAAGATGGAGAAAGGAGGAGGTATGGATAATAGAAGATGAAGAAGAATGGATGGAGAAAATAATATAAGAAATAGAGAAGGGAAGATGGGAGATGAAGAAGAGTTACTGGAAGAAACTAGAATTGGGAGATAAATACGAAGAAGGGAAATGAAGATGAAGAAGAGTTAGTGGAGAATTAGAATGTGAGATAGAGATAGAGAAGGGAAGATGAAGAAGAGTTAGTGGAAAGATTAGAATGTGAGATAGGAAATGAGGAAGAGAAGATGAAAATGAGAAGAGTTTAGTGGAGAGATTAGAATGGGAATAGAGTTAGTGGAAAAATTAGAATGGGAAGAGATGATTGGGTTATAAAAGGATGAAGAAGTGAGCTTGAGAGGAGAATTTTTTTTGGGGGGGAGAGATAAATTTTGGATGTTTTGAGAGGGTTTTGGGGAGATTGAAGAAAAATTGAAGAGGAAAGTAAAATACCAAAAAAGAGGGAGGAAATTTTGAAGATAATAGTAGTTTTAAAGTTAGGAGTTTATCGTCACCAATCCTTTTTCATCGATCAACATAAATCAAGAGTTCATCCTCGTCAACGTAGTAAGCAAATTCGAGCTAAGTGTATGTTTTTTTATTTATTCATTTTATTTATGGTTTTAGTGGCAAATTAGCACAAATTGTCTACACTCCTACCTATTGTTTGATGGGTCTTTTTTATTGTGTAGTTTGGCAAAGGCAACTTCCAAGTCAACGGTAAACTCCCAGTCAGAGGGTAAATTCCCTTATAGGAGGGTGTGTGGACTGCATTGATGAGCTCTTGAGTGCCCATTAAATTTTCAATTGATCCGACGATGGATTTCGACCTGAATTGGTCAAATCAATTCGTTGTATTTTATTTTAAAGAATTCAAACCCCAAGAGAATGTGAAGGGCAGAGCCACTCACTGGATGCCATTTAATATTCCTTTCAATTTAAAATTCTTGCATCTTAAACACCAAGAGAGGGCTCAAGCAAGGCTATGGCCGTCCATTGTAGGTCTTTATTTACTGCAATTTAAATTTTCGCAATTTAAATTCTTGCCCTTAAACCCTAAAAGAGAGGGCTAATGCCAAAGCTGAGCCGATCCATTGGAGGTCTTTATTTACTGTAATTTAAATTCCTGGCAGTTTAATTCCTGCAACACCATTAAACCCCAAAGGGAAGAGCTAAGCCAGATGCAGGCACCCATATTGGAGGTCTTTATTTACTGTAATTTAAATTCCTGCAGTTTATTCCTGCAGCACATTAAACCCCTTCTAAAGGGAAGAGACCAAGCCAATGCTAGGCCGGCCCATTGGAGGTTCTTACTTACTGTCCATTTAATTCCTGCAATTTAATTCCGGTCACGTATTTCATTACCCCATAGTGGAAGAGCCAAGCCGTATGTTATGGCTCTTCCCATTGTAGATTTTTGAACTTACTTGGTCATTTAAATTCCTGGGGAGCACGCTTATAACCCCAAAAGATGCGTCGTCTAGAGCCAATGCTGATCTTAATTCATATGGTGGTCTTATTTAATTGTCATGTTACTTCCTGTAAATTTATATTTGTGAATGCACTAGACCCCAAAAAATTAGTAGGTCGGCTGAGCACTGCACAGAGTCAGTGTATATACACTCCCGTCTTTGATGGTCGGGGAGGCTTCTAGGGATAGGATGACTTAATATTTGGAGAACAATGGTCAAAAGTATTGGGGTCGACATTCAATGTACATTTTCCATTGAAAAAAGTGAATAAATATACAAAAAGAGAATGTCACCGCTTCACAGAGCCGATTAGGTTAGGTAAATCAAGGCATTAGTTGGGCCGAAAATTAGGTATCTCATGAATTGTAAGGGTACCTGAAAGGGCATTAGGTTTTTTTAATTACCTGGATGATAAACCTTAAGTTTTCTGCGGTGCGGAACCTCATGAATCTCCTGGTTCGTAAAAGTCATTTTAGTTCGCGG
>JAGVVM010006236.1:0-13277 GCA_019149425.1 Psidium friedrichsthalianum
ACGGTGTAGTCGAAGAGGATCGCGCCGTTCGTGAGCTTGAAAGGGTCGCCTTCTCCCTGAATCAAGCATCTTTTAGTGGAACCTGCAGAGCAAGCATTTTATGTACAACCCTAGTTAACAACATATCTCCTCCTGATAAAAAAATTATCTTCTCTCGCTAATATTATCGACCATGCGTGAATAGCCTATTACTTACTTCTTCGTATGCTTTACTACATTGAAATCTTACTTCAAGTACCAAGCCAATCTATTTCACATGAGATGCGATTAGTATAGGTATTAAACTAATTTGAGCTGTCGAACATGGCGAGTCCTACCAGATGTGGCGGTCCAGATTCATTTAATTACGTACCACGCGCCCAAGGAGACCTTGTCAAAGAGGAAAAACAACCACGGGGCCAGCCAGCCCCTTCCTCACTCACAAAGTGCTTGGTCCTGGGGCCCAAGCCATACAGCCTCTCGGGCCGCTCGGCTTTGTCCTGTATGAGGGTGCACGAGAGGAAAGAAAAGCTGGAGAGTAGACGTAGGATGCGGTCGATGGTGACAGCCGCGTCGGAGTTCTTAATGGAGAGGCGGGACGCGATCTGGGTAGGCGAGAGCTGAGCAGGGCTCTCAGACAAGAGCTTGAGGATGCCGAGCTCAATTGTGGCCTTCAAGATCATGGGAACGGACGAGATCACGGTTTGTCCGACAGCGAACAAGAACTCTTCGTCTTCTTGGGCGGTGGTGGCCACTAGGGTTTCGTCCAAAGCCATGTTTCCTAAATTACTTTCGGTGCACCAAGACAGATTACTCTTTGGAGTGGGAAATGAGAGGACTAAGAAGCTATTTGAAAAGAGTATGACAATGGAGTTGCTTTTAAAGGGTAACTGATCAGCTGCATGTCATGCTACATTTTTCAGGCTCTATACTTTTCACATAGTAAAAATAACCTTTCTTGCCCTAGCAAATTCCAGATTTTACCCTAGGAAGAATTCCATGTGGATATCTATTGTCTTTATCCTCAAAAAAGCATGAAAAGAACTCCATTTCCGCTAAGGAGGAAAAACGCGTAGCATTAGTGCTATACATAAATTTTAGCGAATAGGTGCAAATACTACACACCAAAGAAATATTTTAACGAAGTTGTGAATGCATGCCAAATAGAAGCAAGTGCATGTGGCTATTTTGTGTATCAAAGTTGGCATAGGATTGACCAAAACAGTCTATTTCCAATAGTGATATACTAATTTAGGGATCAATGTAATGTGAGTTCCATTCAACTCAGCTTCATTGCCCCAGTTTCAATTAGTTGTTGGCCTAATGTCACTAGCCCAAAATGGACGCACATATAACATGTCATTATCAATGAGACACCAACTATAATGCTTGTACTTTTTTCGTCCAATAGGGTTAGGTGAAAATGTAATTACAGGAACCCTAGTACCCTAAACCTTAATTTTGTTTGTCAGGTTTGTGCTGATTACATGGAAAAATTACCTAACTAGTTCTAAACTTGTTCACTTCAGTCGTAAACTTTCGATTTTACCAATATAGTCCTAAGAGTTTACTTGAAATCGGTCATTCCATCAATCTTCAACAGAAATCGCTGATGTAGAGGATCAATCATCTCTGGGCATCCAACATGGCATATCGCTATGCTGGCGATTTTCAGTAGAAATTCACTGGAATGACTACACTGGAATTTCGTGCAAATTTTTAGGACTAAATTAGCAAGATTGGAAAATTTAGAATGAATTGATATCCATACAATATGTATAAAATTGATTAAATAATTTTCCCCTAATTAATTTGAGAGAGAGAGAGAGAGAGAGAGAGAGAGAGAGAGAGACTCTTTACTGCTAACCCAATTTCAATACTAACATCACATGAAGATTAGAGCGGCGTCACTTTTATTTGTTTGTATGAAGGGAGATGATCTTTTGTGAGAGAGAGAGAGAGAGAGAGAGAGAGAGTCTGTACTGCTAATGCAATTTCAGTACTAACATCAGATGAAGATTAGAGCGGGCGATCGCTTTATTGGTTTTGTATAAAGGGATATGATCTTTAAGAGAGAGAGAGAGAGAGGAATCTTACTGCTAATCTAATTTCAATACTAACATCCCATGAAGATTAGAGCGGCCATAGCTTTTATTGGTTTTGTATAAAGAGTATGATCTTTGTGTGTGTGTGTGAGAGAGAGAGAGAGAGACTTTATTGCTAACCCAATTTCAGATTAAATCAGATGAAGATTAGAGCGGCGATCACTTTTATTGGTTTTGTATAAAGGATATGAGAGAGAGAGTGTAAGATTTGTGGGCCACTACAACGTTCCAAAAGCTTAGGCGTGATTTAATATTAATTACTTAACACTCCCCCTCACGCTTAGTGTGGTCTGTGTCTAATACTAAGTGTGAAAAATTAGAGGGAGGAAATAGGAGCCTGGAAAGATTTTGAAACTCATCTCAGCCTTATTGATACCATGAAGATTTTGGGGGACCATACAATTTCAAAAGCTTAAGTGTGGATAAAGGCGTGATTTAATTGTAATTACTTTAACAGAGAGAGAGAGAGAGTCTTTACTGCTAACAGCGGTAGCTTTTATTTGTTTTGTATGAAGGGAGATGATTTTTTTTTTTTGAGGAGAGCGAGAGAGTTTTTTACTGGTAACCCAATTTCAGTACTAACATCACATGAAGATTAGAGCAACGGTTGCTTTTATTGTTTTGTCTAAAGGGAGATGATCTTTTTGCTCAATTATTTGACGGTGGCCATGTGCCATGTGTTAAGATTTATTTATTAAAAGTCACTGAAGTAATCTTTCTTCTTCTTCTTTTTCCTTTTTAGTTGTGTTAGCACATGACGGAGTCGGATTGTTATAGTCGGAAAAGAAAGATAGACAACTATTTGCATGACTCGAACATACCATGAATCAGCCATAAATAATAAATTTGTGATCTCGACTCCACATGACATAGACTTTAACTCGGACCCGACAAGAATCGACATACTTCCACCCATTATAAGTCAAACAATATATATGTAACCATTTTGATGATGACATGAGTTGATATGGGAAAAAATTACATAATCAGTTATAAATCTATTGACCTTCACGCCAGCTATTCTCAGCAAAAACTGACGAGAAGGACTACATTGAAATTTCAAGTAAAGCTTTAAGATTAAATTATTGAAATTCAAAAAATTTAGGACTAAACTGACGTCTTTATAATAAATTTTGAATTGGTTGGACAATTTCTACAATTGATTTGAATGAACCAAAATGAATATAGTGACACGATACAAATTTTTGCTATTGGGTCAAAGGGTTTTCACTGATCGAGGGTGTCTGAGGACACTAGATGAGTCAATTAGAAAATATAATGAACATTCATCCGAAGCTTAGAAGATTGCAAATGAATAATCTAAGAAAGCTGAGTTTAAATATGAGTCTTCATCCAGGGAAAACTACCAAGAAAGTTCTGAACATGTTGCAATTATATCAATTTGGTCATAAACTTCTTCTTTTTACTAATTGAGTCATAAACCTTTTGTATTTGTATCAGTTCATTCCATACTCAAATTTAATAATATTTTAATTTTTATATATTAAAAGAAAGAGAAAGAAAAGAAAAAAACGATAAAGAAAATAAAAATATTTAAAAAATTAAAGTGTATAAAAATATTCCTTAAAATTGTCCAGGTTAGCGCCAACTGTGTCACGTCAGCTACTTTCTAGCGAAAATTGATCGGATAGACTGAAATGATACAAAATGTAAAATATTTATGACTTTTTTGGTAAAAAAAAAAATTAAAACTGAATTGGCACAATTGCAATTGATTTAGAACTTTAACATATATATATATATAATTCTACCCTTAATAAGGTGTCTCGAATTATTTTTTACACCGTTGCTACATTAATACAAATTATGCCACTTCATTCTTTGCATATATCAAAAGTGAAAAAGGAGTCATTTCGTCGTCGTCGTCATCACTACTTTTTGTTTTGATTGAAATAAAAGGAAATGTAGTGATTGCTAGCTCAACCATCTAGTTGTAAGTACGATCCCAAAGCATCACCAACTTTTGATCGTTAGGATAGTCCCCACTATGTCACCTTTGACATTACTCTAATGAAGGTACGAAATTGTTTAGCATGGTAGTAAATAATAAATTGTTTCTAGATTAGGTATTATAATTGATGGGTTTTTTGTTTGCCGACAGAGTATCAGAACAAATCACGATAAAGAAGAAGAAGAAGATGCCCAAGAGATTACCCAGGTTCACCCCAAGATTTAGGGCTACGTCCTGCAAAGAGAGTTCACTATGTTCGGTTTACAGCCGTCAACTCGTTACAATGATCAAGAAACGAGAAAAATACATATATATCCACAAAACGGCCAAAAACCTAAAATTATAATTAATCTCTTAATTTATCGCACAAAACGGGCCAGCTTAAATAAAAGCCCAACACCGTTGAGGTTTCGGGGGCGCGTGCCCCCGAGCCCCCGCCCGCTCACCGGCGAGCGGGGCAAGCCGTCCGCTGACCGGGCAGCGGAACCCCGTCGGGAGGCGCTGCCCCCAAACCCCGCCCGCTGACCGGGCAGCGGGGCAGGGGTTTGGGGCAGCGCCTCCCGACGGGGGTTCCGCTGCCCGGTCAGCGGACGGCTGCCCCGCTCGCCGGTGACGCGGGCGGGGGCTCGGGGGCAGCGCCCCCCGAAACCTCAACGGGTTTGGGCTTTATTAAGCTGGCCCGTTTAGTGCGAGATTAAGAGATTAATTATAAGTTTAGGTTTTGGCCCGTTTTGGGGATATATATGTATTTTTCTCGTTTCTGATCATTGTAACGAGTTGAGCGGCTGTAAACCGAAAACATAGTGAAATCTCTTTGCAGGACGTAGCCCTAATCTTGGGGTGAACCTGGGTAATCTCTGTGCATCGTTCTTTTCTTCTTATCGTGATTGTTCTGATACTCTGTCGCAAACAAAAAAACCCATCAATTATAATACCTAACATCTAGAAACAAATTTATTATTTACTACCATGCTAAACAATTTCGTACCTTCATTAGAGTAATGTCAAAGGTGACATAGTGGGGACTATCCTAACGATCAAAAGTTGGTGATGCTTTGGGATCGTACTTACAACTAGATGGTTGAGCTAGCAATCACTACATTTCCTTTTATTTCAATCAAACAAAAAGTAGTGATGACGACGACGACGAATGACTCCTTTTTCACTTTTGATATATGCAAAGAATGAAGTGCATAATTTGTATTAATGTAGCAACGGTGTAAAAAATAATTCGAGACACCTTATTAAGGGTAGAATTATATATATATATGTTAAAGTTCTAAATCAATTGCAATTGTGCCAATTCAGTTTTAATTTTTTTTTACCAAAAAAGTCATAAATATTTTACATTTTGTATCATTTCAGTCTATCCGATCAATTTTCGCTAGAAATAGCTGACGTGACACAGTTGGCGCTAACCTGGACAGTTTTAAGGAATATTTTTATACACTTTAATTTTTTAAATATTTTTATTTTCTTTATCGTTTTTTTCTTTTCTTTCTCTTTCTTTTAATATATAAAAATTAAAATATTATTAAATTTGATTGTATGGAATGAACTGATACAAATACAAAAGGTTTATGACTCAATTAGTAAAAAGAAGAAGTTTATGACCAAATTGATATAATTACAACATGTTCAGAACTTTCTTGGTAGTTTTCCCTGGATGAAGACTCATATTTAAACTAACAGCTTTCTTAGATTATTCATTTGCAATCTTCTAAGCTTCGGATGAATGTTCATTATATTTTCTAATTGACTCATCTAGTGTCCTCAAGACACCCTCGATCAGTGAAAACCCTTTGACCCAATAGCAAAAATTTGTATCGTGTCACTATATTCATTTTGGTTCATTCAAATCAATTGTAGAAATTGTCCAACCAATTCAAAATTTATTATAAAGAAGTCAGTTTAGTCCTAAATTTTGAATTTCAATAATTTAATCTTAAAGCTTTACTTGAAATTTCAATGTAGTCCTTCTCGTCAGTTTTTGCTGAGAATAGCTGGCGTGAAGGTCAATAGATTTATAACTGATTATGTAATTTTTTCCCATATCAACTCATGTCATCATCAAAATGGTTACATATATATTGTTTGACTTATAATGGGTGGAAGTATGTCGATTCTTGTCGGGTCCGAGTTAAAGTCTATGTCATGTGGAGTCGAGATCACAAATTTATTATTTATGGCTGATTCATGGTATGTTCGAGTCATGCAAATAGTTGTCTATCTTTCTTTTCCGACTATAACAATCCGACTCCGTCATGTGCTAACACAACTAAAAAGGAAAAAGAAGAAGAAGAAAGATTACTTCAATGACTTTAATAAATAAATCTTAACACATGGCACATGGCCACCGTCAAATAATTGAGCAAAAAGATCATCTCCCTTTAGACAAAACAAATAAAAGCAACCGTTGCTCTAATCTTCATGTGATGTTAGTACTGAAATTGGGTTACCAGTAAAAAAACTCTCTCGCTCTCTCAAAAAAAAAAAAATCATCTCCCTTCATACAAAACAAATAAAAGCTACCGCTGTTAGCAGTAAAGACTCTCTCTCTCTCTCTGTTAAAGTAATTAAATATTAAATCACGCCTTCATCCAACAGCTTAAGCTTTTGGAACAATTGGTAGTGGTCCCACAAAATCTACATGGTATCAGAGCAGGAGGTCATGAGTTCAAATCTTTCCAGGCCCCTCTTTGCCTCCCCAATGAATTTTCACACTTACAGACAGAAAGACCAGACTAAGCGTGAGGGGGAGTGTTAAAGTAATAAATATTAAATCACGCCTAAGCTTTTGGAACAGTTGTAGTGGTCCCACAAATCTTACACTCTCTCTCTCATATCCCTTTATACAAAACCAATAAAAGTGATCGCCGCTCTAATCTTCATGTGATCTTAATTTCTAGAGTCTCTCTCTCTCTCTCTCACACACACACACAAAGATCATACTCTTTATACAAAACCAATAAAAGCTATGGCCGCTCTAATCTTCATGGGATGTTAGTATTGAAATTAGATTAGCAGTAAAGATTCTCTCTCTCTCTCTCTTAAAGATCATATCCCTTTATACAAAACCAATAAAAGCGATCGCCGCTCTAATCTTCATCTGATGTTAGTACTGAAATTGCATTAGCAGTACAGACTCTCTCTCTCTCTCTCTCTCTCTCACAAAAAGATCATCTCCCTTCATACAAAACAAATAAAAGTGACGCCGCTCTAATCTTCATGTGATGTTAGTATTGAAATTGGGTTAGCAGTAAAGAGTCTCTCTCTCTCTCTCTCTCTCTCTCTCTCTCTCAAAATTAATTAGGGGAAAATTATTTAATCAATTTTATACATATTGTATGGATATCAATTCAATTCTAAATTTTCCAATCTTGCTAATTTAGTCCTAAAAATTTGCACGAAATTCCAGTGTAGTCATTCCAGTGAATTTCTACTGAAAATCGCCAGCATAGCGATATGCCATGTTGGATGCCCAGAGATGATTGATCCTCTACATCAGCGATTTCTGTTGAAGATTGATGGAATGACCGATTTCAAGTAAACTCTTAGGACTATATTGGTAAAATCGAAAAGTTTACGACTGAAGTGAACAAGTTTAGAACTAGTTAGGTAATTTTTCCATGTAATCAGCACAAACCTGACAAACAAAATTAAGGTTTAGGGTACTAGGGTTCCTGTAATTACATTTTCACCTAACCCTATTGGACGAAAAAAGTACAAGCATTATAGTTGGTGTCTCATTGATAATGACATGTTATGTGCGTCCATTTTGGGCTAGTGACATTAGGCCAACAACTAATTGAAACTGGGGCAATGAAGCTGAGTTGAATGGAACTCACATTACATTGATCCCTAAATTAGTATATCACTATTGGAAATAGACTGTTTGGTCAATCCTATGCCACTTTGATACACAAAATAGCCACATGCACTTGCTTCTTATTTGGCATGCATTCACAACTTCGTTAAAATATTTCTTTGGTGTGTAGTATTTGCACCTATTCGCTAAAATTTATGTATAGCACTAATGCTACGCGTTTCCTCCTTAGCGGAAATGGAGTTCTTTTCATGCTTTTTTGAGGATAAAGACAATAGATATCCACATGGAATTCTTCCTAGGGTAAAATCTTGGAATTTGCTAGGGCAAGAAAGGTTATTTTTACTATGTGAAAAGTATAGAGCCTGAAAAATGTAGCGTGACATGCAGCTGATCAGTTACCCTTTAAAAGCAACTCCATTGTCATACTCTTTTCAAATAGCTTCTTAGTCCTCTCATTTCCCACTCCAAAGAGTAATCTGTCTTGGTGCACCGAAAGTAATTTAGGAAACATGGCTTTGGACGAAACCCTAGTGGCCACCACCGCCCAAGAAGACGAAGAGTTCTTGTTCGCTGTCGGACAAACCGTGATCTCGTCCGTTCCCATGATCTTGAAGGCCACAATTGAGCTCGGCATCCTCAAGCTCTTGTCTGAGAGCCCTGCTCAGCTCTCGCCTACCCAGATCGCGTCCCGCCTCTCCATTAAGAACTCCGACGCGGCTGTCACCATCGACCGCATCCTACGTCTACTCTCCAGCTTTTCTTTCCTCTCGTGCACCCTCATACAGGACAAAGCCGAGCGGCCCGAGAGGCTGTATGGCTTGGGCCCCAGGACCAAGCACTTTGTGAGTGAGGAAGGGGCTGGCATGGCCCCGTGGTTGTTTTTCCTCTTTGACAAGGTCTCCTTGGGCGCGTGGTACGTAATTAAATGAATCTGGACCGCCACATCTGTAGGACTCGCCATGTTCGACAGCTCAAATTTAGTTTAATACCTATACTAATCGCATCTCATGTGAAATAGATTGGCTTGGTACTTGAAGTAAGATTTCAATGTAGTAAAGCATACGAAGAAGTAAAGTAATAGGCTATTCACGCATGGTCGATAATATTAGCGAGAGAAGATAATTTTTTTTATCAGGAGGAGGATATGTTGTTAACTAGGGTTTGTACATAAAATGCTTGCTCTGCAGGTTCCACTTAAAAGATGCGGTGATTCAGGGAGAAGGCGACCCTTTCAAGCTCACGAACGGCGCGATCCTCTTCGACTACACCGGGAGAGACCCGAAGCTCAACAACTACTTCAACAATGCCATGAAGTGCCTGTCTTCTGTCTACATGGGCAAACTCATGCACTCTTACCGCGGATTTGAGGGTGCCAAACGATTGTCGACGTCGGCGCTGGTGTCGTCGGCGAATGTACTAAACTCATACTGTCCAAGAACCCCCACCTCCGGGGCATAAACTTCGATCTCCCCTATGTTGTCGAAAATGGGCTTTCTTATCCCGGTAATTGATTTTTACCGTATCACGGGTTCGTTCTTCTCTTGAGAGAACTAAAATTTCATGTTTCCTCTATAAACAAACAAATTTTGATGCAAATAATGCTGTTAGGTTGATTTGTCTCAACGAAACAGGGACCACGCTAATTCATTTCAATTTATGTTGAAAATACATAGTTCTCTCTGTGCCTGTCGATCTCCTTCTTCCTGTAATTATGTTAACTCTATATACTTGGCCTTTCTAATGACGACGAAGTGAGACAATTAGTTTTTGATGGCAGGTTTGGAACATGTAGGAGGGAGCTTTGTGAATGATCCCCTCCCCAAAGGAGACATCCTCATACTGAAGGTTATTTTAGACACAAGCTCTCCAAAACGAAATGAAAAGAGACGTTTAAATTACATAGCGTATAATTATTTGAATATGATTTCGCAATTAATTTCGCATTAACGAACCTAGTTTAAGACATTTCCAACGTACGAGCATTTTGTTCGGGATAAATAGGCGATCGGGAGCCTTGATTATTTCTCTAATCATGGCTTCAGTTGAGTTTTGTCGTTTCTTTGCAGTGGCAACTCCATAGTTTCGGGGACGAGTTCAGCTTACGACTCCTAAAGAAATGCTGGGACGCATTGCCGGCATCGGGCAAGGTGGTGATGCTAGACATGCTCAGCCCGGAATACCCGGGGACGGACCTATTGACCCGGTCCACGTTCACCTCTGACATGATCATGTTGGGCATGACTCCTGGAGGGAAAGATCGGACGGTGAAGGAAATCGAGGTCCTGGCCCGTGCGGCCGGGTTCAGCTACCTAAAAGTAACCTATCGGGTCTTCAACATGTGGGTGCTCGAGATATTTAAAACCGCCTAGATCGCTTGCCGGAGAATCCTCTCTGTCACATTGATCTCGCCGTATGCTATGTCGTATTGCGTCCATCTTCCAAATTGAATAAAATTGTTCTTGTTATGCTTTCAATTTTCCAAAAATCGAGTCCTAGTTCGCACTGATGCACATGGTCGTGACGCACCTTATGCTTATACCATCATTTTCATGCATACCAAGCAATCTCCATATCAAGTATTGAATGCTCTTTTGGCATTGTCGGAAAATCCCGACGATAAATCCCCAGCTTTATTGAGGTAATGTCGACTCGGAAATTCATGTAATAGCAACAGTCGTACATATCGTTCCACAACATGAATATAGTGGTACTTGCTAAATTTTTCTTTTCAAAGTTCTATTGCAACATTTAGGCTCCATTTGTCTGGCGAAAAATGTGGCACTTCTGAAAAATATTTTCAGCAAGTCATTTTTCAGGAAAATGAAAGATATTTTCTAGCTTTTGGCTAAAATCTAAAAAATGCACTAGAAAATATTTTCCGCCGTTTGGTATGGAAATGCCGATTTGTTTTTCTTCTATGCATTCATTTTAATAATTTTTTATTTTATCTTTTCTTTTTTGAAAAATCAAAATTTTTAATTTTTTATGTTTTCTTTTTCTATTCTCTTTTTTTACCGGTCGCCGGTGATGCCTGGCCTGGCCTCGATCAAGGAAAAAAAAAAATTCGATTATATTTAATATTCTGTTTTTTGTTGTCGCACAAGAAGAGAATCAAATCTCGTTCTCTCTTTGGCTCCATGACTAGCATGTTATATTATAGCTCTCTCACATGGTGCTGACTATGCATGCGTATGATTTACAATCCGATCAATTTTAACTAAAAATAACTGATGTGGACACTGACAGTTCTACATGGCACGACCAACGTTGACATAAAAAAATTTTAATAGTTTTTTGTAAAATTTTTTGTTTTCTTTTTTACTTTTTACTTTACTTTTTTTCTTTTTTGTTTATGAGGGCTGGCAAGGGCCATCGGCAAACCCTCACTGGATTGGGGCAAGGGCCACAAAGCACTTGCTTGGCTAGATCAAGGCAAGGAGCCACGCACCCTCACTAGGCTCTCATCGGCCACATTGACGACCTGTGAGCCCTAGCCTTGTGGCAAATGACGGTTGCAACACCATCGCCTAGTACCGGCCATCATAAAAAAAATAAAAGAAAAAATATATAAACCTAGAAATTATTAAAATATTATTTAAAAATGTTTGTTTCAGCGATTTTCGATCAAAATTGGATGGATGTACTTAATTTGGTATAATTAAAAGATTCAGTAGTGAATTGGTCCAATTAAAAGGTTTCATAGAAAATGCATAATTTGAAAAACATTTGTCTAGATATCATTATCTGCATCTCCCACAAAAATAAATAAATAAATAATATTTTCATTGTTAGGAAAATGTTTAGACAAAAATCGTTATTGATAATGAAAGCTTTTTTCATTAACTAATCATTTCAACATATATAGGTAATGATTTTCTAGGAAAACATTTTATAGATCGTTCATTTTTTTTTTCAACAAATGGAGCCTAAGACCATAACGCGACCAACCACACTACTGCCCGTAGGGGCATTGCCAAATCATTAGGCCATACTGGGTCTATAGTTGGTAGTTCTAACGACATAAATCACGGTCAAAATCTTAACATATTAACTCAAAAGTATAGAAATCTATCTATATATATATATATATAAATATTATAACCAGTAATATTTTGTTTGGGCCGACTATAGTTGAAAAGATTTGATATTATATTTTCAAGGCATCAATGTTAGCCAAGGCAAAGCCCAACAAAATGGGCCGACCAAAGTCGTTCAACTAAATTTGAAGGCCACGAAAAGGAATGGCAAGGAAGGCCTCTAGCATGGAATTCAAGTTCGGGAAAAATTATCTACAAAGTCATAAACCTATTGCATTTTGTCAATTTAGTTCTAAATTTTTTCGCGCTTGGCCAATTGTGTCCATCCGGCTAATTTTGGCTAGAAATCGTTAACGTGGATACCAACCGTCCACGTGGCACAACCCGTGCTGACATGGACAAATTTTTAGAATATTTTGATTGTTGGCCACATGAGGTAAGTTTCTTTACCTTCCTACATACGTATGCGGATTCCCCAGCCTTGTTTTCCCTCGTCCACATCAGTTTCAACCTCAAGACAAATTTGACTCGATTGCCACAATTTAACATGCGTGTTCGTAAATCGATCGATTAAAAGATTCATTAGAGAAAGTTTCCTCTTATTAGGGATCAAGAAAAACATGGCTCGCCCAAAACCTCATTTAGCTAAGAAAATATCGTGGAATATCGTCGTTGTCATATTTTCCCAATCCCGAAAATTTTATATCCTCTAACCGATTCGAAACGTTAGAATTTGCGCACTGACGTATCGAAACCCGTCACCAACATTATAACGTAAGGTGGCAATTATCATCATCAATTCGGTTAATAATATGAACCATGCATTTGCTTTGTATTTTAACCCACAAAGGATGAAATAAAACTCCTCGAAGTGCTTGGGGAAAAGTGGAATTAATACTAGATAAACGATTAAAAATCGGAATTCCGTAATTGATTAAAATTAGGCTTGATGAAATTGGGGCTCGAAAAGTGGCTTTGGAAATCAGATGTTTGCAAAAGTCAATTGCTTTTTCCCCAGCATTTCGTGCTGCTACTTTTTTGCACGCAGGCCTTTTCACTTTTTGACAATGCGTGCACGTTCGGCCCTAGATTCTAGAATCATGAGATCCATGCATGAACATTACGGCGAGGAATAATATTATATATTAATATTCTATTTATTCGTAAAAAATATTTTTTGAAAAATATTTTTTTAAAAAAAGTTAATTTTCAAAAAAATAACTATGTTTTTCGATATTCAGTTGAGGCTTGAAAATAAATTGAAAAATATTTTATGTCCGTCGGTAAGGAAAATCTAATTTGATTTTCTGCGTCGGTCATTGGTAAAAAAATTATTGATGGGGAGCATTGCCATT